>JAFFZR010019815.1:0-21463 GCA_018397195.1 Lethrus apterus | reverse complement strand
CTAAGATCACTAAACAAGACATAAACGGCATTTTTAGGGGAATTATTTAGAAAATTGCTTATAACTCAAAAACTATTAGAAAAAATGGGTTGTATGCCTTATAACAATCGATGTAGAATTACTAAGCGCATTTAAAAATGCAGTAATATACCGGAGGTTCCATTAAAAAAATTATCTTTTACTGATTTGAAGTTGTTGGAAGTTGTCGCTCGTTTTGAGCGGCCCTGTATACTTCCTAGTAACTTTAACATCACCATTCAGTTGCCCATGGTACCAATTAGCAAAATGCCAAAAATGAAGATTTCAAGTAAAGTACTTCCGGAAATACAGAATTTTCAATATACGATTGCAATTGGTAAAATTTATTTAAAACAACAAAAAACTCCAAAACGGCTAGATTTTAGTATGGGGTATCCTTATAAGTATTGGTATAGAATGGTGAGTAGAATCTGAAAAACGATGAAAAAATATAACATTCCATTTAAAATAACAAAGTTCGTATGCACTTCCGGTACAACCGGAAATGATGCGAGAGTGGCAATAATTTAGAACAAGAGATCAGTTGGTGTAACTTATAATTCCAAGTTATTAGAGTTGATATATTTCTGGAACACGGAAACCACTTTCGTGAATGACCCTGTATATAAATGTTGATTTATGATGGATTGCGTTACAGGCTGAGATTTTAATAGTTATTACATGTTATTTAACAAGATGGGACCGCCGTTAAAATATCAGGACCTATTTCAGAATGAACCTATATATAAATATTTATTAATGATGGATTCCGTTAAAGGCTCAAATTTTAATTTAGTTACATGTGATTTAATATTTCTATAAGAATTTGAAATACGCACGTATTCTGGGCAATGAGTCTATAAAATATTGAATTACATCATTAGCATTTGAAAGATGAATAGGAATTTGTCTGTTATTTTTTTTTTTACTATAAATATTAAATTTTGCAAGTGTATTCCATACATTTTTACTATCATTCTTTAATGAAAACTGCAAATAAGTTGTTACGCGTTCCCTCATATTTGTTATAAGTTAATTATTGTTAAGTTATTAATTTTTTTTTATTTATTACGAGCAATTGGACACACATTCATGTGAAATAAATTTATTTTCGGGCTGTTGTGATTAGGATTTGTTACTATCTTAATAGTTTTTACTTTAAGTTTTTTGCACTGTTGAGATGGCCGTACGTGGACGATTACACTGCGGTTTGTACGCTGCGCACTGCTTCCTAAAACGCTACGCCGAGCAAAATCTCTATTACAAACGTGTTATGTGCTATTCCGCATTTTTAATTGTTTTATGTGATTGTGGAATTAAGCGTTTCTCGCTTGAAGATTAAGAGGACCTTCGAGAAGTTCCAACAAGCACGTCATTTGGTGAGTCATTCATTTATTTTCTCGTCCATCTCAATAGCGCGTTCAACTATAAAGTTTTCTTTTCTCTTCTAATAGACGCAGTGGCAAAATTTCGTAAATTCGTATATACGTTCCATTTTAAATTTTTTAAATTTTCATAATGATTTCTCTCTTAAACTTAGAATTAACTTTATATTCTCTGTGAGCCAGGGTTTGATGATTTATTAAAAACACACATTTTTAAAGGTGCATGCATGTGCAATAAAATAGGTATATTGTTTAAAAAAAAATAATTTTATCATCAATGTTGTTTATATGAAATATATTACGTCAAGGAATGATCCCAAAAGATCGTATAACAAATGTACATCTACATTTTTACATTGTACAGTTTTGGTTCTGCTCGATTAGAACAAGTGCCGACAATTAATGTGTGTGACCAGTGGTGCCAAACTCATATATGAACATGGGCCCCAACAATTGTTCTAAAATTGGGTTGGATTCGCCACGTAATTGAAATTCAAAAGAGTAGATATGTTGGGTTCGGTCCGTAACTGAAATTCGAATAATTTAATAACTTGCTATGTTTTAAAAAAAATGCATTTTTTAAATTCTATTTTATTATTTTAAAATAACTTCATGGCCCCGGGCCGTTTTCTAAGGTCTTTCGGGCCGTGTGTAGGAGTAGACCATTTCATGATCGGAAATATGCGGCAATGATACAGTGCCACTTTTCACCAATTTTCAGTTCTCGGATATTATTATTATTATTATTAGATCTAGTAATAAACAATTATTTAATGTAATTCTAGTAGAGCCATCGATGATTTGTTTTAAACCTTTGCTATCTAAAAGAATAGTGAAATTATTTAAATCTAATAAGTTTATGTTGGTGGGGGACTCTTGGGGACTCCCAGGACAAATTACTTCGTTACATACAGTCAAAATATGCCATTTTTAACATTTGGTGGTTTATACAGGGTCCTGCATATGGTACATTTAGAGATTTCGATCAAATTAACTATGAGATAAATGAACATACAGGAAATTATTTTTGAATATACAGGTGTCCCGAAAAAGATCTGTGTGGTCGTGTGCCATTTTTTTTAATGGGACACCTAGTATCTGTTTGCAGAGTTCGAAGTGTTTTGGGGGTATCTATTGATATCTAACTTTTTTTTTTTAATTTGATTCAGCATTCCGTCGCAATTAGCAATTACTTCAAAAAACTTAATTTTACGTATTAACTTTAAAGAAACCGCTGCGGCTACAAATGTTAAATTTAAGAGTAATTATTTGGCATATCTTTTAATAAGGGTTGACGGATGCTTCAGACAAAATTTGCAATAAATATACTGGGTGTTTTTTTTTTATTGTATGTGTCGGGCCAACACCAGCCCGAACGCCTCATAAGCTTAACACGCTTGTCATGATTTGCGGGGGCACCGTTTAAGTATAATTTGTGTGTGTAAAGTGTTCCATGGCTTTGTTACTATCATCTCCTCGCCGTAAGAGATGTAGCACTGTTAATTATGCCAACAGCGAAAGCTGACTCAAGAGGGTACCGGACACACCAGGAGAAAAACGGCCATTTAAATGATGAAGCGTACCTGCATTTTCTGAGAAACGTACTATCAAATTTTTTTACAACAGTTGCTACTTACTAGAGAGAGAATATGGTGTCAACATGACGGTGCACCCGCTCATTATACGCTTGCAGTGAGGGAACATTTAAATTTAGTATTTCCAAATAAGTGGATAGGGAGAGGCGGTCTGCAGCAATGCCCGGCAAGATCTCACTAAAATTGACTTTTACATATAAAGGGAATTGTTTAGCGGGAACTACCAACTACTGTAGAAAATGTGGAGGAACGTATTCGAAATGCGTTATAAAGTATTATAGCCGATATACTAAGAAGACTAGAATTTTTTCGTGTTCGTGTTTGTTTAAATAGAAACGGAAGACATTTTGAAAGCTTTTGTAAAATTAGTTATTTGTTTATCCATACTTATTTATTTTATTATTAATTAAATGTTACAAATAAAAATGTTGGTGATTTTTTAGTAAACGGCTAAAGACATATGACCGTTGTATGAAAAACCTTCAGAATTGAATTCTACAAATATTCATGTAAAAATATACGGGGTGATCCATTTGAAAAAAATGAGAAAAATTAAGACGAATGTCTCGTAATATCGTAATGAATTTTAAACACACTGTATATTGCAATGACAAAACTTTTTCTGAAGCATCCGTCAACCCTTGTTAAAAGATGTGCGAAATAAACAACGCCATGTGAAGCATGCACGCGAATTTTTATCATCAATTAGAATGTTAGATATTGATTTATTTTTTATTTAATAAATATTTATAATAGTTTATATTACGATTAGAGTCCCATACAATTATATGCAGATATGTACTTAGTAGGAGGTCTATTCATCTTATAAGATAATAGATGAAAGGTTATTAGGTTTGGCGATTATTTTCTAATAACAGAATGAACAACGAAAAACGCTTATTCAATAAAGTTTAATGGAAATTTTAAGAGACTGGAGACTGAAATACCGACCTTTATGTTGGAATACGCAAACGCAAATTAGTTAATCTCTGATTAGTTTCTGTGAAAAAAATTATTTAATAGTTAATAATAGTTTTAAATAATTGTAATTGTTCAACAAAATTTATAGCGAAAGGTTTCCAACAATTAGTTTTTTATAGGTACTCAGGTTTCTACATTTTTTGAAACAATAATCACTACGTCATAATCATAAAAATAGCAATTAAAAAGTAAAAAACTATTAGGGTTTTCAATATTAATCACATCGATTTAGTACAGATAGTCACAAAAGTCAATATTTTGTAAAGAAGTGATTGTTTTATTTATTATTCTTACATATTTTCATAATACAAAACTTTTGTCCGAAGACAGGACAACAACACGTCACTAGCCTGAAAACAAGTGAACATCATGCGTTGAAAGTGCCATATTATAACTTAAAAATATGGCTGCATAAACTACGAGCCAATGGAAAACCTATCATTAATCAGCGTAACCATGACAACGAAGGTGGAAGGAGTCGACAAAACCAACAAGAATAATTAATAAGCTATATTTGAAAGCATGCGCTTTGTAACTTAAGTAGATAAGTTTCAAACCAAATCGCAATCGGTCATAACGCAATAATAAAGTTAGTTTTGCTAGTTGCCAATAGATGACACCATGCAACATAAAAAAACAATATAAATTAATTAAATGTTTAATTTTTGTCATATGTCAACTGATGTATTATTTTTGAACAAATTCCGGCAGCCTTTGATAGAACAATTCACAGTAATTATACAATGTCCGCCTAAGGTATGGAATAATTTTATTAAAAGCGAAATAAAATTGTTTGGGAAAAAATCCTGGAACAGGGCGATTTTATTTTATAAAAATACACATTTTGCATGATAGTCGATTTTCAAACATCATTTGTTTTTGCGTAATGACGGCATCAACTTTTTTTTGTAAATGGATCCCCCATTTTTTTCTTGATTTTGAGAGATCTTTTCATTGTCAAAACAACAGTTTAAAAATGTTGCCACCTTACATAAGAAAATTTTCGAGTAAATGACAGTTGAAGGTGAGAAACCGTAAATCAATTAAAATAAAACAAAAACTCTGTCGCTAAGCAAAAACGTTATCAGATTTAGTTTTGGAATATTTGATAACATAATAGTAGGGCCTTTCTTCTTTGAAGGGACCCTCATAGGAGAAAGATATTTAGAGTTTGACATTGTTCCAGCGCTTGCAGCAATTTTTCCAAATAACAATGATACTGACCTTCCAGATAAAACCATATGCGCGTCCTGCTTGAGATTTTCTGGACATTTGCTTTCCGAGGAGGTGGATTGACAGGCGTGGACCGATAGAATGGCCCGTGTGATCCCCAGATCTTACACGCCTAATTTTTTTATGGGGTTATTCAAAGTCCAAGGTCTACGTCAACAAAATTTAGTTGAACAAAACATCGAATTAGAGATGAAAAGACCAAAATTAACCCAGAAGTGATTCAAAATGTAGAAGAAAATTTTTACGCTGTCTTGCGTACTTTCTACGTACGCAAGCCAGCGTAGAAATTATCTCGATTTCTCGGTGAATGGCAGTTCGAACACTTAATTTAATAATTGTATTTGCTTGGAAAATGAGTTTTTGTTCATTTTTTGTTAAAAATAAAATTTACGTTTTTTACATTTATTTGTCATTTGCTCGAAAAATTTTTTATGTGAGGTGGCAACATTTTTATACTGTCGTTTCGATAATAAAAAATGATCTCTCAAAATCAAGAAAAAAAATTGGGGTTGCCATTAAAAAAAAAGTTGATGACGTCATTACTCAAAAAGAAATGATGGTTGAAAGTGGAATATCATGGAAAAAGGTGTATTTTTATAAAAAAATCGACCTGTTAGTGGATTTTTTCCGATAATTAGCCTCTTGTTAATGTGGACGAATGATATTTTAAAATCAGGATCACATGCACCAGTCACAACAATCTTTAACTGAAAAGATTGCATGGTACTTTTCTTGCCGCTAGGTCATTGGTTTTTGATTAAATGTCATTTCAACAGATTACAGTATTATAATTCATTCGGTTAATTCTCCAGACGAAGATCATTCATGCTCAACTCTTGTCTTGTCTTGTCTTGTATTTTTTTATTCACAGTGATTGCTAAAGCAATTAAACTCCACCAAATTCTTGAGAAAACCACTTCTCATGCAAAATAAAAATCTTGTTGACAAAAGTTAGAGTACTCATGGTCTTACTGTTGAAAATGTTTTATTTCGCTTTTATTCCATACTTTAGGCGCGCGTAATATAAGGTCTTCCTCACCGTTAGACAAAATTACGAAAGATTGCTTTTATTAATATATTTATGTACTTTCAGTCAAAATCCCTTTTACACTGTAATTTCTTTGTGGAATTTAGAGCAAATATGTGCCAAATAAAACGCGATGTTTATTTTTTACCTACTTGCTTTCTACGACGTATTTTATCTTAAATTATAATTCCTATTTGAACTTTCACACCGAGCTTATACTTATTATTTTAATACGTAATCTGAATTGATCTTGCAAAAAACGGCGATTTCGTCGTTTGACCATATTTCATATTTTTGCAATACATTCCTACCAGTATTTCCAAACTTATGAAATTATCTCTTGCAAATCAGTTAATTAAATTTATGAATAGACGTAATTAATGAGGCACTTTAAATATGATTTTAGTAAGAATGGAAATAAAAACAAATAGTAATTAAAAAAATTGAAATTTAGACTTATTATCAGGCTTATGTTTCTGATAGACGCGTTTAAAATTCTTAAAATTATCATAATTTGCAAATATTTCAAATTTAGATTGCTAATGTAACAAACTGGCGAATTTTTCATGTAGAAGCTTTTTTCTGTGTTATATGTATATTTTAATGACGCTTTTTCCATAACTGTCTTATATGCAGTCTTACTCAGTGTATACAGGATGTTCAAAGTTATCTGCTCACTATTGCTATCTTCGTTATTTTTGGAGCTACAGAGTCGGTTAAATTGGCAAAGATACAGTGATTTTTCCGCTGATTACAATGCTTCACACAAAAAAACAATTGCGCATCACATTCCAGAGCCAACTCCAACTAATTAGATTTTTTTAAATGGCCTTAAACAGCCTGTATATTCATGTAGCAGTCGGTAGAAAATGAAATTTTGCACAAAATCTTCTTATACTACTATAACCCAGAAATGGAAAACAAAAGAGCTACGACGATATTAATACAGGTCACTGCACATGTGATAACTTTGTTAGTAGAGAAGCTACAGTGTTGGTCAATACATCAAAAATGTGTAGTTTTTTCTACTGATTACAAAAATTTTTATGAGACATCCTGTATATTTTAATTGATAAAAAGTTAAATTTTACATAGACTACTCTTCTAATAGTACAACCGTAAGATGAAAGGCCAAAGTTTAATATAAAATAAGTAAATGAGTATCAAAGCAAGCAGTTCGAAAATGCGACTGACAATTGTTTTTTTTTTGAGAATGCCATTGTAATCAGTAGAAAAAACTACACATTTTTGATGTATTGACCAACACTGTAGCTTCTCTACTAACAAAGTATTCACATGTGCGGTGACCTGTATTAATGTCGTCGTAGCTCTTTTGTTTTTCATTTCTGGGTTATAGTAGTATAAAAAGATTTTGTGCAAAATTTCATTTTCTACCGACTGCTACATAAATATACAGAGTATTCCATTCAAAAAATCTAATTATCTGAGTTGGCTCTGAAATGTGATGCGCAATTATTTTTTTGTGTGGACAGTTGTAATAAGCGGAAAAATCACTGCATCTTTGCTAATTTAACCGACTCTGTAGCTCCAAAAATAACGAACATGGCAATAGTGCGCAGATAACTTTGAACAGCCTGTATATCAAATTCTTTGTTATAAATGCTTATCTTTTATTCGTGAGCATTAACCAATAAAAAATTAATAAAAATATATTTATTACGACACACCAAAAATATAAAAAAAAATGTGTGTCTAAACCCTTTCTGACGTCAATTTTTGACGCTTTAATTCGGGCGTCAAGCGCAATTAGAAATATCCGCGCCAACCGTACGATTTGCGGCGTCGCCGTCGCCGTCCGTGGGGCGTATTAACGTAATTTAAGTTAAAATGTTAATAAAGTTAAGGGACAGGAAAATAACATTTTGAATCAGACGGTCGAACGCCCCTACTAATGGAATACTACTAGACACTCGCAGACTAGAAATACACTCACACATATGGAACATTCCATACGTAATGGGGAAATTCTCCACAATTCGTAACAGCGCGCGTTACCCCCCGCGCGCCAGCGACTATCGGTCTGTGCCCCATTCTTGTCGGCCTGAAAGCGCGTTTTCTTTACGTTATTTAGCGGAAAATCGGGGATGTTTACTGATAATTAGAAAATTTTGAACGTGACTGGTTGAACAAAGACCAAGATATGAATGCAAAGCTTTCAGTTTTTGCTATTGTTTATAGTTTTATTTCTTGTTGTCCTATTTTTTTTAAATAATTTCTTACCTTTGACAAGTATTCAGTTTTTCTTTTATTTTGTAGTAAGTTTTTTTTTTGGTCTGTCAGACTATCCGAATGCAACTAAATTCTAACTGCAGGGGTCCAATTTAAAAAAATTTGTCGCAAAAATAAATGCAGTAATTTTACTATTTGGTCTTTAATATTTAAGGCTAGAAACGCATGGAACACAGGTACATTTTTTTTGAACTTGAAAACATCAACATCGAACATCCAACAAATACTATGAAGTGAGAAAAATTGAATTATGAACTAGTGAGAAAAATTATCACAAAAAATTATAAAATTTTTCGAAATATTTACAAATAAAAATTTATGACGTTGGTCATTTTGGATAGACATAGTATATACGATATAAAGTAATAAATAAACCAAAAACATCAAAAGAATCAGTGAAATGTCAACGTTAAAAAAAGGTGAACTACGAACTGGTGAGAAACCTAAAAATTGTCACTAAAAATAATAAAAATTACATCTTTCCAGATTTATATATTTTTTTATCGTGTTGACCCATTTGGACAAACACGTCAATTTTTTAATATTGAACTATAAATTATTGTGAAAACCTAAAAAAATTATCCAAAACTGTCAATAAAAATATTTAGAAAGATTCTTCCTTTAGCCTTTTCAGGCGTCGGATTGGGGTTAATTTTATGGGTTTTCTTCCACCCATCTCTTCCATTCTTTTCTATTTTCCGTCATCATTTTCATCTTCTCTAATGTGTTCTTCTTCTTTTTCCCTCCATTGCTATTTGTTGTATCCATTTTTTCCTTTTAGTATTATTTTTTGCTTCTTGTACTTACTCGGTTTGGTTCCATCTTCTTCAGGAGTCAATCATGCCAATTCATTTGTCTTTTTGTCATTTTATTAATTATTGGTACTTGTTTGATCATTCCCCAAATTTCTTCATTACTTATTCTATCCCATTTTGTCTTTTCAGCAAATACAAAATACGTAATTTCAAAAATTTTAAACTATCATGAAATTAGGAAAAAACTGTGAACTAGTTAGATATCAAACAAAAATTTGTAACTAAAAATAGTAAAAAATTAGAAAAATAAAATAAATAAAACGAAAACGTGAAAAAATCAATAAAATATTATTGTTTAAAAAAATTGTTTTAAGAACTAGCGAGAAAACCTAAAAAAATAGAAGAATTGTCAAGAAAAATATTAAACAATTACAAAATAAGTAATTTCAAAAATTTGATATTTAAAAAACCAAATAAAAATTGAACGATTTCAAAAAATATAACATACGGGATGGACCATCGTATAGCATTTTCAAAATAAAACCCTTTTTTAGTTGCCAACAAAATCTGAAAATTAGAAGGCATAATCTTAAATTTCCAATCTACAAAATGGCCGAATAACTTTTTCTAAAATATAATCAATGTGAAATTTGACTTTGATGGCGTTTTATTATCAAAGTAATAAAGCAATCCGGATTTTTTTTTACAGCCTCACCTCCATGATATGTAGATTTTGATTATACAAAAGTTGGCATTTAAATTCGTATAATAACTGACCTCAAAATGACAGGATTCTCCAAACAGTGGTAACAATCTGATTTACAAGGGTCTCCAATAAAACTCATTCTGACGCACATCTGGTGCAAGCTGGGTGTCGTCGATCCTAACAAATCCAGGACCGAATCGCCAGTACTCTTCGAATTTAAAACCGTCGGAACGTTTAGTTTTTTTATAGTTTTTGCCGTTGTTTATTTTGTCGAATACACAGACGTTTTTTTGAAAGGTAGCCAAGAAGAAATGAAAGCATTGTAGACTTATAATAATATTTAAACATCAAACGTAATTTATTTTACCGAACCGGGTTTAAACTAAATTATTAAGTCCGGTTCTGAAATGAAACCACCCGCAGTTCTTCGGCTGCACCATTTATGATTTACAATGGGTTGTTTGCTGTTAAGTGACCATTGTCGACCAAGATTTAGGGTCATTGAAGGTTGTCGCAATAAATTACTCACATATTCGTACAGAAAATTATAAAAGGTCAATTAATTTGAAATCTATGACCCCTTCAAAATTTTTAATATCAGAAATGCGTTGTCTGTGATATTTTGATTCTAGTGACTTGATAAAAAAAAATATAAAATTATAATTTTTTTATTTTTTGGCGTCCTGACGCCGTCTATTTGAAAAAATAGAAAAGCTATTTTGTAGTACTTCCACTGTAGTATATTGACCGCTAGATTCAATTTCCTAAGATGATTAGAAATATAGTTTTTCGCGAATATGCTATACGATGGTCCACCCTGTATAGCAGGAAAATGAATATTTTATTTTTAGTCAGTTAGGTTGGGTTTGCTTCGTAACAGAAATTTACAATGAAACACTAAAAATATTTAAAAAAAATTTTTCAAAAGGCGACAATTTCCATTGGGAAATTATAGAAAAACTTATCTCGAGTCGTCATCTTGTTGTCAAATACAAAATTACACCCCCTCCTTTATTAAAGAGATTTTATATTTAAAGATGGAGCGAGTGTATTGTTTTCAAAAAAAAAAAAAAAATTCTGTACTCTATCCATACAAAAAAAACCTTAAATATCAATATAAATAAAAATACACAAAAAAATTAAGTTTGATAAATTAATAAAAAAAAAACATTCTAGAAGATTTGAAAAAGTTACAAACTACTTATCCTGAATGACATTTGCTAATTATTTATATCTGCTAACTAATGAAAATCTGAAACAAATAAGAAGGAAAACAATTATAAAAAAACAGGAAAAAAACAAAAAAAAAATTAAACGCTCCAGATGAAAAGTATTTCAAGCCACGAAAAATGCTTGTAAAAAAATAGTTGTAAATTGTAATATTGTTTGGGGAAGTTTTTTAAACGGATTTTAATTATTTTAAGAAAATTTGAGTCTGTTATTTTCAGATATTTTGAAATTCCGCAAAATTCTGCATCGAATGACATATTTTTCGTTACTAATTTCGTCGAACTCCGCAACATTTTTTCGTTTTATTTTTGAGCATAGAATATACCTTTTCACAAAGTCCTTTGCTTTCTATTTTCGTCTGGAAAACACTATGCAAATTTTTGTTCTATAATAATAATAACAATACTTATCTTCTTATTATTGAGGTTTAAAATAATATATGTCTTTAATTAAGAAGAAAACTTTGAACCTACAATAATAATAATAATTAATTATCTCTTTATTACTGAGATTTCAAATAATACCTGTCTTTAATTAAAAACTATTCGTTGAATTTATCATAATAATAACGATAATTACAATATTTGTAATCTAATATCTTATCGTTAGGATTCCTTTTTACGAAAGAAACCATGAAAACATTGTTCATTTTCACAATTTCCTGCTTCCTTTTATCGCCTGGAAATTTCCAGTTCGATACAGTCTCCCATTTAGTTTTAGTGCGGCCGCGGCAATACATTCGTCCGCGAAGATATATCGAGACTGTTAAGCCTTTGGAAACGGTCGTAATGCGAGTTTTCTAATTGCTATATTTTACTTTGCTATCAGCACCATCCAACCCCGCTATTTACACGTTCAATGTATGTGAGGGGATGATTGCGAGACTCCGTGTTTTTAAGTACGGGAAGTAACATCGAACGTTTTTTCCGTAAAAAAAAAATCAAAAATGACGTACGCACTAAAAATACAAAACGAATCGGACGGACGATAATAACGAACCGAAACGGACGTTTCAATTATTCGAGCGTGCCGTGGACGGGCGCGACAAATTCGAATCGCCACGTCCATCAATCAATCCTCATCGTCATGTTTCATTGCCCATCGACGGACGGGACGTAAAATAACGCAAAAACAATCGCCCCAATTAATCATCGACCGGCCGTCGAACAAACAAGTGACGAACGGGACGGGACGCGGCGACCCGCTCTCGCCCTCGACGTCGGCTCGTGTGAAACACGGGAAACTCTCTTGTAAATTCCCCCATTTTCCAATAAACTGATATCGATAGCGACCTGTTGAACGTCGAGGGCCGGGGGGAAAAAATCCCTTCGAAAAGTCCCTTTGTGGCGGCGGGCGGTGCGTGCGGTCTGTGTTTTATCCCGCTATAAAAAACGACAACTTCGGCTTGTACCCGATCGTGTTTTGTTTTTATTTCTGATCCACTTGAACGTCAATTTTAAATTTGTAATGAGATCTTTATTTCAAATAAATGAGTCAAAAATGTAACTGAAAATGGATTTTAAAAGTAATAACAAATGAATAAAACAAAAATAAAACAAATAATAAATAATCATTAAAAACAACGAAGACAGTGAAAATCGGTGATCGGAAAGTTAAAATTCACAAATGAAAATGGCCACGAAGGTCTTAGCTGGATATTCAGGAAATTTTAAATCAGAAAACTATTTCGTTTTGTTGGTTTTATTAGATTTTTGGGTTTACAACCAAACAACAAAGTTGGATTAGGTTCAGATATTCCCAAATATTCAAAATGTGTAGAACACTTAGGATTTTCTGTTCGAAACTTTGGTAAAATTTGATCAAACATAACCTCGTGTCAACGATTAAACCCAAAATAAGTTTCCAATTCATTTCAATATTCTCCAACAAATTTAGCAAACCCAACACAACATGCCCATAATGTAATTTTAAATTGCAACTGTTTAACTAATTGCATTTATGACGTATATGTGTCGGGTTTAACGATTTGTTTTTTTATTATTGGGTTGGATTAGATATGCTTTTTAGATATAATTTTTTTATTTTATTTTTAGTTTGGCTAAAGTTAGGTTCTTATTCTTTGGGTCGACATGGAAGAATTAATTAAGGTTGTGTTGGTAATAATTATTTCAGTAGGGTTTAAGATGGGTTAGATTGCATGGGATAATTTCCCTTTTTGAACTTTACTCCGTAATTTCCAGTTAAACCCAATCTAACTCCTCATTTCTTCTTTATTATTATTTCTTCAAAATATACTTCCCTGTCTAATCCAGCCCAAATAAATCAACAATTTTTTATTCACTTTGTGCTGAATACTAAGCAAACCTAACTCCCCAATTATTGATGTAAGCCGGTAAAATAGTAAACCCAATTAAAATGAACCCAGTTAATTCAAAATCAACTAAATCTAATCCAACTCTACACAGGAAATCTTGCAACCCAATTCTGTCTCAAGGAGATAAAATAAATTCTACTCAAGTATTAACCTAACTTTGCTCAAGTCAGTCCAAAATTAAGAAGAAGCCCAATCCACAGTGTATTTATATAAATCAAATCCAACCCAAAATCTAATTGGTGGTCTAAAAAGTATTGAGCCTTTTGTTCACGAGATAGCATTAGTGTCCTAAATCCCAGGGTATATGAGTCGCAGCAGGGCAGGCCGATGTCATTTGACAGCTGGCATTTGAAGCTAGTAAATGTGTAAAAATGGTTGGAATTTTTATACTCAGACGGAAGGTATTTTGTCATGAAGGTAAGTGAACTTTCCGCAAAACTGCGTTATATTTACAATTTTATTTCGATAAAGGCACAAATGTAGGCCCGTGAAAAAATGTGTGCAGTTTATGGGCAAGATAATTTATCAAAAGCAACGACCAGTTCAGTTGCTTTCGTTCTGGAAATTTCGATGTTTAAGTCCACACATGAATGAAAAGTGAATGATATTCTGGCAAAAGTCGAGCAAGACCGCCATGTAAGCAGTCATGACATCGCAAAGGACCTAAATATCGATCACCAAACAGTGTCAAACCATTTGGAGAAAGCTATAAAAAGAAGCTTGACGTTTGGGTGCCACATCATCTGACACCAAAAAATGTACTCGACTGAATTTCTATCTGCGAATCTCTACTGAAACGTAATGAACTCGAGCCATTGGTAACGAGTGATGAAAAGTGGATAATCTACGACAACAATGTGGGAAGAAGGTCCTGGTCGAAGCGAGCAGAAAGTCCACAGTCTGTGGAAAAACCCGCGCTGACGACCAAGAAGTTTATGCTGTGGACATCGTGCATCACGAGCTGCTGTCCCGAGGCAGAACGATAGACTCGGACCTGTACTGCCAACAATTAGAGGATGAAGATTATAGGAGGAAGGCTGGATACTTAGAAAGAAAAAAGAGAGAAATGGAAGAAATCATAGCGAGGCATAGACGCGGAAGATCAACAAACAATGGATGGTTGAAAAATACACGAGACGTGATTTCTGTGGAAAGAGAGAAAATTGGAGGACTGGGAGGACTGGATATGTCAATTTAAAGAAGCCATAAAAAAATTGAACAAAGCACCTCAAACAGACGAGATAAAGAGCGTGGATGATAAGAGCTGCAAATTATATGAGCTTATAATCCAAATATGGAAGTAAGAAACAAATGCAAAGAGGACGGAAAAAAGATCTTATAGTTCCTTTATTTAAATAGGGAAACTCAAGGGAATGCAGAAACAACTGAGGAATTATGTTTCTAAACACAGCTTATACTTACAACATTAATAAATGAACGTCTGAAAAAATTCACAGGAACAAAAATAGGACACTACCAACAGGGATTTAGAAGAGGACGCTCTTCTAAATCAATCGATAAAAATCGGCCTGATCAAAATGACTATAAAGGTCTCACAACCGGCAATAAATAGAAGTTAAGGAAAGACAGACAACTTTAACATAAGTACGAGTTAGACAAAGATAAAGATACGACGTTGTCCAATATAGCTCTGAATGGAATCCTCAGAAAATTAGGCACAATGGAAAATTCAGGAACAAATCAGATAGTAGCTTACGCCGATGACAGAGCCACAGTAAGCAAGGATAGAAAAAGCCTAAAAGAAACAATCGCAAAACCAACCAAAGAGGCACAAGACAGTGTCTTACACATAAACGAAAATACCTGTCATAAAATCAATAGTGACTTACTCAGCAGAAATGATGACACTTAACAGAAAAAATTAAAAATGTTTGAAAAAAAAATTGAAAGGATACACGGACCAAGGAAAGAAGGAAATGATACTTCAGCCTAATAAACCACGAAATTAGACCATTGCTAAGAGAAGAACATATAGTAAGATGTTTAAAAGCACAAAGAATAAAGTGGTACGAACACATTAAAAGAACGGACCAAGAAGCAACTATCCAGGCCATCATTGGAAGCCAATTGGGAACATACCCAAGGGGAGGCCATGAATTTGACGGGAAGATCAAGTTACAGACGACATACGCCGAAAGTATTGAATGTTAAATTCTTAATGAATATCACTATACAGGGTGAGTAACGAGATATTTCCACCTAGAATAACTCTGAAAGTATGACAGTAGTAGAAAAGTTTTTGAAACAAAAGTTACATGGGACAATGGGGGCTATTGTATGACATTAGTTTTTTGTTGCTAGGTGGAGTCCATTCAGAGATTTGAAGGTCAACTTTGTTTTTTCAAATAGGATTCTATATTTTAGTACTTATTTTCTGATAGCGGCTATCGAGACAAATCCAATGATGTGCAACATTATGGTCTTTGAAGGTCAACGAAGGTCAAAAAGGTGAAATGAACTTACATTTACAGAAGGTGTCGAAGTGATGACCATTGTTATCAATGCCGTGTTGCAATCTCCTTATCATGGATTGAGTGATATTCCTTATCACTTCGGCACTTATCGAAGCACATGCACAGACAATTCTCTCTCGCATATCTTCAGGTATAGTTGGAACTTCTTTATAAACAATGTTTTTTAAGAATCCCCACAAGAAAAAATCCAGAGGCGTCAAGTCTGGCAAACGAGCCGGCCACGATACATCTCCTCCGCGTCCAATCCAACGATTTGGAAATCTTCTTTGCAATTCGTTTCTAGCCATCAGCGAAAAATGTGCCGGACAACCATCGTTTTGATTCTGTTCCTTGTTTCTAAAGGTATTTCTTCCAATAACGGACCTAATGTTTCTTGCAGGAATCACTTCGAACACCTTCTGTAAATGTAAGTTCAATTTACCTTTTTGACCTTCGTTGACCTTCAAAGATCTTAATGATAGTCGCTATCAGAAAATAAGTACTAAAATATAGTATCCTATTTGAAAAAACAAAGTTGACCTTCAAATCTCTGAAGCGACAATATCAGGTCACTCACTATGTATATAGCCAAGTTGTTGGAATCACGACTTCTTTTTTTAACGAAAACAATTTTTATGGAAGTTATTAATTTGTTGTAATTTTTTGTCGTTTTCTTCCAATTTTTTCGCTATGGTTTTTTTTCCTGTTTATTCTTTTTCTATATACTGCATCTTCCTTGTGTACGTTCCTTTGCCAATCTACGGTTTGGTTCGTAAATTTTCCTTCAGTTTCTTCATATTTTTATATAAAGGATGGCTTTGGTTAATTTGTAATATTTTTCCCCCATATATTTTTTGCATTTTTTTATTTCGGTTAGCTTTTTCGTTTGAACAAATTTATGTCAAAATCTATGCTATGCCACATATTCTTCAATATTTTCTTATAAATACGTTCCATGACTTTGCTTAGAATAATATAAACAAATAATTTGTGAACCGTGATAAACGACGAGAAAATGGTGGTGGTTTCTGACCGAAATCGCAAATCTAATATGAATTTAACGAACGAATTCGCAGCGCCGGGCGCGACGCTAAGCAAGCAGAAGGGCACTAATAATTCATAAATTGAATGTTTCACAATTGCTAATTCAACATCATTCACACAGTCCGCTTGTTCTTAACTCGAAATGTATGTAATTAAGTTTGTTTTCTATTATGTTCCGTATAGGTACTGGTTGACCAAAGCATAAATAATTTAATTGTTCGTGCAGCGCGCCGCATCGAACAATCGACGGTGTTGGCGGTGTCGGCCGTCCCGACGCCACGATTGGTCCGTTCGCGGGGGGTTAGTTAAATTAAGTTTTGCTTTACGGAACGCCGTATTGCGGGCCACTACAATGTATAATTCCTTTAGGGCAACTAAAAGTCACTCAAAACGGTGCATTCGGCGGTACGCTTAACCCCTTTGATGTTTGTGGAGCAAACACGCCCTCTGGTGGCGGATACCGTATTCGCGATAAAAAATCGACGGGGCCATTAAGCGCAATTTTCGGCGAATGATTTTCGCACCGGTGCGTGCGTTTGCGACGAAATTACTCACGAGTCAGATTAATACGAATGACAAACTTCGAACTGATTTTAAAAGACAATATGTGCGAGCAATTTTAAGATAATTTTTGAGAAAATGTGGTGGGAGTTACATAAAAAATTGTATTTTTTTAATACAGTGGCGTTATTATGCTCGCATGCAGCTTATGCAGCAATTATTTTAAGAATGGAAAAATCCAATCCAAAGATTAAAAAGACCAAAGAACAAAATTCACGTTCAGTGAATTTTCGGCGACGTTAAGTGTGTATTTTTAAAATATTTAAACAATTGTTTCAAAGCTAACCATTTATTAGTGTAATTATTTATTAAAAGAGCATTGTATAAAAGTTATCAACCAATCCGTTACTTTCCCTGTGCATAATCCAACGTTTATCCCAATTTTCTATACAGGTTTTCATGGCGAAAACTTGCGTGCAGAATAAACACATTGTTTCTGAAGGGGAATTAAATTAATGGATGTAATTTGAACGGTATACAAAATAAAGAATAAAGGATGAAACGAAGTTAAAAAATGAGAAATGAGGCGAAGAAATCAAAAACAAGGAGGAATCAAAACAGGAAAATACCGAAAATTATGATTTACAATAACAATTAAGTATTCAGTTGAAGAAAAATGAAAAGGAAGCAAGGACGAAGTTTTCGATGATTAATCCCACTTTTCTAAATACAGGTTTTTGAAAACCTGTATTCAAGGCTTTAAAGAAAAACTGAAAGAAGAAGAAGAAGAAAAGGTGTGTTACTGAAAGGGACTGAAAATGAATGGATATGATTTGAATATTTTAGAAAATAAAAAGAAGAAAACTTTTCTTGTTAAAGATTGGTTGAAACGAAGTTAAAAATGAGAAATGGTGTGGAAAAACGACAAGTATTAAAAAAGAAAATAGTGAGAGGAAATACGTAAAATTAACAGAAAAAAATACTTAAGAAGAACTATATGGTTCGAGAAAAATGAAAAAGAAAGATAACGAGGACTGGAAAATGGAAAAACCGAAGTCGGCACGTGTCACAAAGGTAAGAAAAGCTAGCAGGAAATTGGATGGATGAAGAAGTTATTGTCTGAGTGAGGAAAAAATAAATAAGGAAGAACATTGAAAAAAATGAATGTAAATAAAAAAGGTGAAATGAAAGGAAAAGATAAGAAGTCTACTTTAACTAAGTCTACTAAAGACTAAGTCACCTTTTTCCTTAACATCCATGTTTTCAATTTCCTTCCCCACGAATGTACAAGCACATTGAAGACAAAATTAACACGTGTCGTGACAAGAAAAAAAAATATTATCTAAAAAATTGGAAATAAGACGGTTTTGAATAAAAAGAAAAAATTTAGGGAAAATATCGAAAAGGAAAATACACTCACATGCATGAAATATAGAAAGTGGATGTAAAACACAAAGCATCCAGAAAATTGTAACTCCGAATGAAATGGAAATGTTGCAAAGAAAGAAGACGAAGTAAAGAAGTGGATGAAGGAAAATATATTTTTTTGTGTCGAAAAGGTGAAAAGAAAAAGTTGATAAAAATGAGCAGCTGCGAAGAGAATAATAAAAAATGGAAAACGGAAGGAAAAAATGGGAAAGAGAAAACGAGTCATTGAATGAAATGCACAAAGCAGCGGACAACCATACGTGTCAAGATATTGGGGTCTTGTATAAAATGGGCACGTGTCTCAAAATAAGGAAATAAGGGAGTGAATAAAAGAAGAAGGTAGAAAAAGTGAAGAACAATTGTGAATAGAGAGAAAAAATATAAAATGAAAAGAGATACAAATGGAAATACAAACATTGCATGAAATGCAGAAAGTTGAACATAGCATAAAATAAACACGTTTCACAAAAAAGAAGTATGAAATTGGGTGGATGAAGAAATTTTCTAAGCATCTACTTTTTGTACCTTTTATTATTTTTTATTTATATTTTCTACCCTGTTTTCGTATATAAAAAAATAAAACCTGTTTAGAAAATAAAAAAATGTTAAAAAAAGTTAAGGAATTGAATTTCGGTAATGTTTATTATTTTTTATTTTTACTTCGCACTTTAAAATTTTGAATTACAGCGGTAAAAAAAATATTTTTATATTTATTCTTGAACAATGAATAAAACGAATTGTGTAATAAAAATTTATTTATTACGACACACATAAAATATATAAAAATGTATTATCTCGTATAATCTCAAGCAATGATAATATAGAAGGATTTTTTCGAATTTTATTTATTTTTCTGATCTTAGTCTGCCTTTTCCCGACATTTTAAAAAATTGAAAAATATGGAAAGTGTGCAATTTATTGGAAATGTGAGATATATCGGCCATATTGTTTATCTTTGTGTTATTATTTTATTTTTATTTTTAAATTTTACTAATACTTAATACTTTTATTGTAAGATATATTTATATTTCTTTCCTTAATTCTTAAATTGTATTTTGGTTCTATTTGCTTTCTTCTGTGTTTTCTTCTCTCAATTAACTTTTCTTTATCCCAAAATCCACCTTGCACGCACAATGTCAATTTTTTACATTTCTCATTCGTCCAATGTTCCTCAATTTATCATTTCTGTGCCTCCATATTTCCATTATCTTCGTTTCCTTTCCAGTATCATCCTAATATCGCATATATTTAGTTTAGTATCTTCGTATTTCCGATTATTTTCCTCATTTTCACTTTATTTTTCGTACTTGACCAATATTTCCCTTTTTCCATTTTCAGTTTGAGCCACATCTTCTTCTGCGAAGTCTTCCATGCTAAATATTTCTTTCTCCCTTGTTTTCGTATATGCATACGTCGTTTTTTTTTTATTCCTTAATGGCGGTATTGAAGTACTAGTTGTCTTTTTTCCCTTATTACATACTCCACCCATTTCTTATCTTCTTCATCCCCTGTAATTTTGTTTTCGCTATTAATTTTCACTTGATTTTTAGTGCCTTTTCCAGTTACTTCATTAACTCTAATAAACAAACAATTTACCAGTCGTTGCAAGTCTACAGTAGCAGACCTGAAGATGTATCTTACAAGAGAGGACGAAGCGTCGGTAATTATTAGCTAATAAGCAGCACAAGGTGAAGTATAGCGAAATTGTTATACGTACTAGGGTTTTGTAGGACGTATTTGTTTTTTATACCTTTAAATATTTGTATCCCGCAATTTTCTATTTTTCTTTCAAAGAATTCTAGTAATTCTCAGCTCCTCGCAAAATGGCACATGCAAACCAGCGATCGAATCTTTCAACACAAATGCTACAGCATAACTAAAGCCCGGGCGAATAATTTGACCTTATTAATATTATTCCGGTTATATTGAAAAATTAATATGTTGTTAAATTTTAACCAATAATTATAGTCAAGAATTAAATAAACATATGGAAATTGTAAAAATAAACTTTAAACTTTATTTTACATATAATACATATAATACATATAAATACGAGTTATATTTACGCCAATGTTCGAAAAAAAAGAAAACATCGCAGGCTAGTTTACCAGTGCAATTTCAAGTGCGATTTCATTAGTACTAGGAGTATTCATGCGGCGAACTGTAAAATAGCCCAATACCTGATCGAGGCGTAAAACTTTTTAAAAATATTGAAATTTTAGTTTCATTTATATTATTGATGTGACGCCTTCATTCAGTGTCCGGGCTCTAATCATAACCCAACATTTTCTTTAAAATGAAGCACGTTGCTTTCAGAAAACAATCATAGCCCACGAACATTTTTATTGGTTCTTATATAATCATTTCTTTATGTTAGATATGTATTAAAATAAGATAGATATTTGTAATGTCACTTCAATCTAGTAGTAATTGAGTAGTGTACATTTTTTTAGTTAGTTACAAAAATAACAATCGATAAATATAAATATATAATTTTGCTG
>JAFFZR010019814.1:0-21949 GCA_018397195.1 Lethrus apterus | reverse complement strand
TTAATCTTTGCATTTATGTTCTACGAATTTATTTTCGGTAAGAGTTGGTTACAAAATATGACTTGTAAGAACTTTATTTTAATTTTCTTAAAACTGTAACACAACCACATATTAAATAAAATTTTCTTAATTTCAATAAAAATTAACAAAGTACAAAATTCCAAACAAATGGTTTTTCAAATTGAATTGGCAGACATTCATGCAAATTAAAATCAAGGGTTATTGTAGTAAAGGATATAAAAAACCAGTCTTATGAATAAGCCATTATTTAACAGCATTTTTGCTCAAACAAAAACAAACACACTCAACATATTAAAAAAAAAATACTAATTCAATAAACAAACTAAACACTAATTGAGCACTACCAATTCATTTTAAAAATACAATAAGTCAAAGGAAATAACCAGTATAGTGAGTACAGAATATCTGTTTGGGTTTAACAAAAGTAAGAGAGACAGTTTTATTGTTGGAACAGGTTCACACAAATTCAAGCAAATTAAAATAAATTTAATTTATTGAACGGCACAAAATGTAATTTATTAGAAACGGCCAACAGATAATAAAGGACTTCATTAGAAATGCCACATTAAATTTATTTATGTCCACCTGGTTATAAGCTTTATGATTGATAGTAGTGGTCCAGTAATAATATATATTATAGCAATGTCACAGAGCAAGGTGGAGGATCAACTCAACTAGTAACAGATTCAGGTCCCCCACGCAAGGAGCCAGGCATTATTTATCAAGTGCTGTGTTTGTTTTAACAGCAATCACCACCTAAAATAAAAACAAATACATATTAAACAAAATTTATCTAATGTTGAGCAAACTGGAACAAAAACAATCCAAAATTTTCGCAAATAAATCCACAATCCAAGGTAAAAAGTCAAGGACAAAGTATAATAAAAATGAGATATCATAAGATAAGAAATCTTTCATCTTTCTCATAAATATTTAAAACAAAGAAAGAAAATCATTTATAGAATGGCATTTAAAACTAAATGGGATATCTTCCAAGAAGAATACTTCCAAAATTTATAATTTATATTTTTATAATCAACATGTTGAATTTAAAAAATTACATACCTCTTCACCGCAGGACTTTAGTACGGTACATAATATATCTTTTCCTGCATCATAGTCGGTACGTAATTGAGAGCCAACTTCACCATCCGGAATTTTAAGATCCTCACGAAGATCACCATTATCGGCCATGAGGCACAAATAGCCATCATCAGAAATGTCAGTCAGTTGGTAATCTTCGCGTTTTACATGAGGCACGTCCATATTATGTGTGGATGGGCATATATCTTCATATTTTTTACCTTAAAAATCAAGACACTAACAGATGAACCAATTTGATGTAACTTTACAAACCTGTGAATATATCGATGCCTACTAAATGTACTTTAGCGTGACCATGTTTACCGGTTTTGGAAGTCGACATTTCAACAATTTTACAAGGTCTGGACTTAAGCATAACGAAACCATTTTTACGTAAGGCTGAACATTGCATAGGAAATGTAGCAGATGCTCCGGAATCTCCAGTTTCGAAATGGGTATCTTCGATATCTGCCATTGTTTCCAAGTTGTGTACCTTTAAAATCTAACAGAAAAAAGTATAAAAATTAAGAATTATAAACAAAGCATGCAAATGTAACAATGTCCACGCGGCAAGTTTAACATGTGGCCTCATACACATGAACTTGTATAAATTGAATAAGTACAACAAGCGTAAAAATTGAGTTTGAATAACGAAAAATGTTTGAAGTCGAAATGTACGAATTGATGGCTTGCGGACTTCATTCGTTTGTATTTAAGGAGAAATTCGCAAATATTTTGTCAAATTGACGGCAACATGGCGCGAACATACCTTACACTTTGCATTTGTCAAAATTTGCGATCGCTGCGCCCGTTGATAATGAAACGTCCGGGGCGATTTTTTCAAGCGACGCGAAAACGAATTTTAAACATGAATATTAAAAGGAAAGCCTGTGAAATTTTAACGGATATTTTAACACAAAATAATAATAAATGTACTCACATGTGATCAAGATGGAATCCGTTTCACGAAAGAGATAATGGAGCATGCGCAGAATAACTGAATCAAAATTTTTTGTTGCACGGACGCTCGAATTAATGCGGGAAACTTAAAAAAATCATTACTTTGAAATAGAAAAAAATTAAATACTTAAAAATATAATCGTCAATTTAATAAATGTGGTTTTATTTCATTATTTTTTAAATTCGTGACAAATTTGAAAGCCCAGTTCGGGCATTGTTATTAATTCATTTTAAACATTACAAATGGGTATATGTTCATTATTTTAAAAACTAGACCCTAGACTGGAACACCTTTTAAAAATTCAGAACTTCAATTTTGAAGCAATCACACTGTTTACATTTAAATAAAATCAAAGATATCGGATGTTAAGAGAAAACAACGGTATAATTCAGTTAATAACAATTTTATTGAATTTTTGTGCATGTTTGAATATTATTTTATAGAAATAATAAAAATAAATAAACAAAGTAAACAGAGTGATTGTAAAAATGAGCCAAACAATTACTTTTGTGACTAACTTCAAGTAACTGAAATTCGCTTTGTGTTAGGAATCGTTTGTTGGAATAGACCTTATATTATTAGTTATTTGCCGCTTTTTATTTTTCAGGTCATGGATATCAAATTGAATTTGTTTAATATTTAATTGTTAAAGTGATATTTTAATAAAAAAATATAGTAACAGATGGCGCAAAAAGTATCACCCTATTTGAAGAAGCTAAAAGTTTTTCATTTGGCGGTTAATACAATAATTGGTTTTTTTTACATTTCCTTTGTTTAAATCCATTGGAAAGATTACTAAGCAAGTCACTGTTTCAAACTGAATGTGCGTGCCATCTATGTGCGAATAAACACAACAAATCTCAAAAGAAAACAAATTTATATAAACTTTCCCTTATTTAATTTTTTACAATTTATATTAATAATATTATTTCATTAAATAATTAAATACAATATTTATTTATTATACGTATTTAGATATAGGCATTTGGTCGATAAGCAGACACAGACTAATGCTTACGGCACTCACCGAGAGATGGCGCCATGCATTAGTCTAGCATTGTGTAGTTTTGTATGTGAATAATTTTACCACTTAGCAATTTCAAAACTCTTATAACGCATATTCTTAAAAAGTTTGGGGATAACTCACCTAGAAGAAACCCATATATGAGGAAACCTAACAAATGTATTTACAAAGGTAGGAGTTAGGCAACCTAAAATGCATTGGATTATTTGCTACGGCAAAGTTGACAACACTGATATCGTGTCAATTTAAAAAGAAATTTCAGCATTTGTAGACAAAATTAAAGTGTTTTAGTAAAATTTCAATGAAAACGTTTTTTTAATTTTAATCAGGAAATAAAAATATTACCTTGGCCTTCAACATATAAAGAAAAGATGCGTTAATGAGGCAACTTTGAAGTATATTGGATGTATGTAGGGTTGCCAACATTTTGGTTTCAATTTTCAATGAAAACCTGATAAAAACTATACATGTTCCTAATGTAAAATTTGAAAATACCAAGTTATAAATTATACTTATACAGGATCAACTAATAATAAAAACTTCTCCTATGGCAGTTTATTTATTTATAAAATTATTTGCATAACTCAATAAAAAAATGTGTATGTAAAATTAACATTTTCAAAAATATTGAATAAAAATTTGATTTACAGGTTAGTAACTTTGATTGTTTATATTTTTTTAGTAAAATGGAATAAAATGGCGTTTCTTCTTTCTGTTCATAAAGTTTGATTTTATCATTACGTGAGTAGTAAGTATTACATCAAATCAAAGATCCCTTTGGATTCAGCCCATTCAACAATAAACCATGGAATATATAAAATATTGACAATAACATATAATAATTACATATACAAATACAAATGCAGTTTCTTTATAGGTATCTTTGATATCTCTGGTCCTATTAAAAGTACAAAACTTTACCTATTTTTACTACTCGTACTACTTACTAATTTTAGTATAAAAATCTAGAAGTCAGAACTAAACATAACCTAAAATATAATTATTTTGCAGGTTATATATTCGAACGGACAAATTGTCTGTTTGTCTGTTTAGTCACACACATTATGGCGAATTTGAAATCTATGGGAAAATGTTTCGTTGACTTAGTGCACATTACAAACTTGGGCGACAATCTCAATTCAATCGTAAGTTCGTTGCTTTTACTAATTTTGATTCAAAGAATTTATTTATTTAGAAATCACAGCCACATAACACGAGTGGCAGAGTGCATTTATCTCAAGAAGCAACCTCTGTTACTAATGTGAGTTGTTTAATATTAACAGTGAGGTTTTATCGATACCACATTTTAGGATTTATCATCACGAAGGAGTCAAACTTGCAAAATTTGCGGTAAAGTGCTGGCGTCGGCTTCCAGTTATTATGTTCACATGAAAGTGCATTCAAGTAATAAACCTTTTCAGTGTAATGAATGCGAAGCTGCTTTTTGTCGTAAACCATATCTTGAGGTATTCATAATGTGAATTTTTTGTACATATCCTCATTTTTTTTTAATAGGTACATATGCGAACTCACACTGGTGAAAAACCATTCAAATGTGATGACTGTCAAAAGCGATTCACACAAAAATCAAGTCTGAACACCCATAAAAGAAGTCATACTGGAGAGAAGCCGTATTCTTGTGAATTTTGTAAACGACGATTTTCCGTAAAAAATTATTTAATGGCTCATCGATGGACACACGTTAGTCAACATGAACTTAAATGTGATGAATGTTGTATGTCTTTCACTTCGAGGAGTCAATACTCGATCCATTTAAAGTTACACAATACTGAAGGCAGTTTCGAGTGTCATTTATGTGGCAAAAACTTTGTTAAAGATTCGTATCTTATTAGGCATCAACATAAGGTCCATAAAACTAGTTATAGTGGTCACATAGTGCATTTCTTTCCGAAACACAAATCTGCTAAGAATTCATACGATGAAACGGTAATTGCAATTGATTAGTTTTGTAAAAATCTTTTCGTTTATGCAAAATGTATATATTTGAATGTACTGCCTAATGATATTGTTTTATGTTATTCTAATTAATGTAGCTAATTGTATGTTAATAAACTAACACATTTAGTTTTGTTTATAAATTATGAATTTATCGAATCTAAATAGTTTAAGCACATTTATTTATTATTAGAAATTTATCGAAACTTTTGTTTCAAAATTGTAAGATGTGTCAACTGAGGGCAAAAGTTTCCAACTGATATTAATGTTTATACATGAATTCGAAAACACTATGTTTGTAGTTCTGTAGATCGATATTCTTAAACGAACTAACATTTAATTGATATTTGTTTCACCATGCATATAATTGTATTCATATATCCATTTAATAAATTATACTCTTAAGATTTTTTTTATTTGTCGATGATTTGCAACCATAACTGGAAAATTTTGCAAAAAAGTCAAAGAATGGAAAGATATGAAATCATAGTAAGGGAGAGTATGTACAATGGAAACTGGGAAAGAAAAAGTTTAGATATTAGATGTATTTTTTAAAAATAACTGTTGGAATAACAAGCAGTAGATTTTGTCTATGTAGTTTTCAATATAAAGTTTTTTGTTTGTATTAAAGGATTTTATAAATAAAATACTACTTTTGAAAATGGTTTTTTTTATTTTCTTACAATGTTCTTAACTTGGCAGTGCACAGAGCGTACAATATTAAATATTAATATGTGAAATACACCTAGCGTTAAATAAATTGTAAATATCTTATCAATATTTAATTATTTTTTTAAAGATTATATCGTTTATTCATATTAAACCCGCTAGATTTTATAGTCTTGTTTTATTGAGCTTCATTTTATTTTAAGTCTACTATCGATAAATTATACAATCACAAATATTCTAAAATCTTTTATTCAAATATAACAATCTCTAATAAACTCGGCAATAAATCTCTTTAACGATTTTTATAGTTAATATTTATATTTATATAAAATTTATAAATAGTTTATTCATTCACTTTTTAAATATTCTTTGTTTTCTTTCGATTTTTTCCCCTTAAACCTATCAACAAATTTAAGCATAAATATACACAAGATGTACACAGTTTGTCTCTTTTGCAAAGAGATATTTGTAACCTAACACACTAAAAATTATTATTTAAACCTAAATTGTACAAATGACGGATCGTAAAAAAAATCTTTAAGCAAAACTACCACACAGTTTTCTATTAAATCTACGCTAAACATACATTTTGTTTGGGGTTTTTTTGGTATTTTGGGTTTATCCAACTTTTAACCATCGATCTATCGAATATTCGAGGGCTGCCATCCATCTGCAACGAAAATATATTCATGAGATCTGGCTAGAAATCCTTGATAAAATTTACCTTTTACGGTCCATATCCGATTCCGTGTGAAAATAAAAATGTTTTTGACTGGGTTCAGGTGGGATAATTTCAAAAGCATGCTTTTTACTACCAGAAGCTGTTTGTTGCACTTTGTAACCATGTAGACATGCCACTCCTAAAAATAACAGCAACCTTAAATCCCTTTTAGTTCAATCATTCTATCCGAAAATAGGCCGTGAATTAGAAAATGAACCTAACAACCCAATTTTTTTATATGTTGTTGGGAGAAGTGCCTAATTTGAAGTTTTTGACCGAAACCCATTTTTCGCCATTTTTAAAATAAGGGTGGATTTTTGTTGTATGTTACTTTTTGTTACTTTTTGTTCCTTTTTTTATTCTTTATAATTTGTGTCATACGACTTTTTCGCCTAACATCGTCCGTTCTGGAGATATCGGCGAAAATAGGACACAATTTGGGGTACGAACTCGGTTTTCATTTTTTTTCTTGTTTATCGTCACGCATAGCGAAAAAATGTTTATTGTCAAACTTAGAGCACATTCGTACCTACAATTTGATATTTTTGTTTTCCCTCCATCTTCAAAATTACGAGTTCTAGCGCGCCGCAAAGTCAACAAGTCTTGTGTAGAACAGTGCGAGTGTAAAGTAAGGAATAAAATTCGTTAAATTTTTATCCCTGCTTGTTGGCAATTTTCCTCGGACAGGTCAATTTTTATTTTTAAATCTCCATTTTTTGGCATAAATTATACCTTTATATCCCAACCAGCGACGGCGTAACGGGGGGCAACTAGAAAAATTTAAATGGCAACGGGGTCAAATGTTACATTTTCGGAAAGATCGTTTCATCCTCTATCTAGCAGTAAAATATTTTTTTTAAATCGGTCGGTTAAAACAAAAAAAAAGTCAAACAAAATTTATTAGTCATGGAATATTGAAAGCAATCTTTTTTCTTGTTTTACTCGACCGATTTAAAAAATTGTTTCACTGCTAAATAGAGGATGAAACTATCTTTCCGAAAATGTAACATTTGACCCCCGTTGGCATTAAAATTTTTCTAGGTGCCCCCCGTTACGCCGCCACTGATTGGGAATGAAAGGTATAATTTATGCCAAAAGATGGGGATTCAAAAATAAAAATTGACCTGTCCGAGGAAAATTACCAAAAGGCAGGGATAAAAATTTAACGAATTTTACTGTATCTACACAATCGCGCGAGCGGAATGGTCAAAACTTCTCACGGACTTGTCGACTTGTCGATTTTGCGGCGCGCTAGAAGTCATAATTTTGAAGATGCAGGGAAAACAAAAAAATCGAATTGTAGGTCAGAACGTGCTCTACAAGTTTGACAATAAACATTTTTCGCTATGCGTGACGATAAAGAAGAAAAAAAATGAAAACCGAGTTCGTACCCGAGAAAAAGTCATATGACACAAATTCTACAGAATAAAAAAGGGAACAAAAAGTAATAATACAACTTCCCCGTAGATCGACGAGTAGCCGAGTTAAAACGGAAACAAAAATCCACCCTTATTTTCAAAATGGCGGAAAATGCACACAAGGGTTTCGGACGAAAACTTCAAATTAGGCACTCTTGACTGAAAATTGGCTTGTTAGGTTCATTTTCTAATTAAAATGTATGTAATGACTGGACTATTTACGGTATTTTTTTTTAAATTCACACTTACCAAAAGCACTTTTTGAGTTTGCATCTTGATAGAAATACAAACAGGCGTCTTTTAAAACACAGTATCTTCTACTCCAAGATTTCCATTGCGTTCCCAATTTGACCAAATATCCGAAACAATCCGGTTTAGATACGGCATTTGGAGGAAGAGTTAGATTCCTTCTTGTTTGTTCCAACCACGAGTCTGCCAATTGCGTTTCTTCGGCAGCGTGTATCAAAACTTCCAACCATCTGGCGACTGCTTGTTCGGTATCACAGGCCAGATGAAGGGTGGGAGCCCCGTTTCGTTTTATGCAAAATCTGAACGGTCTCGTTGGCGCTCCGTCGTTTTCGTCTTCTTCTCTGCATATTTCGTAATTGTTGAGCATCATAGCTCCAACTGGTTGTTTGTCCTGATATAAGAAACGTATACCACAGTATAAAATAAAAATGTATGCTTACCACATCGGTCTTGTAAAAATAGAAACAGTTGTCTTTTTTTAGTGAAAACCATCGACGTATCCATTTACTTGTTGTTACGCCACTGGCGTAACCGCCCAATTTCCACAAATAACCACTATAAAGTGATGCACCGCCGTGCGCGTCAGAGGAAGATGGACTTAGAACACCACATGTTCGTGCAACCTGATGACATTGGTTTATAATTCATTGAAAATTTTCATTTCATCATATAAAATTTATGTGAAAGTGAAAGTGAAAGTGATGTAAGCATAGCAATAAATATGGCGAAGATCAAAAATCTAAGTGCAGTGTTGGAAGAAACGAGAAATCAAATGCATAGAAAGAGATTTTGAAGAATTTAATAATGGACTACGAAAGAAAAAGAAGTTAAATAAAAATAGAGGAGGAAAGATAATTTGAGAAGAAGACAGAAAAAGAAACGAGTAAATTGATCTAAAAAATCAGTAAGAACAAAAGAAAAAATAATAAAAAAAGGTGAGCTGAAAATTTTAAGAGGGTAAAATTAATTCATTCATTCATGAAAAAGATACTTTGTGTCACATTTTCAAAAATTATTGGAGAAAAATAAGAGATCCGATGGAGAAGAGTATCTGTAGTCAGTAAATGAAAGAAATGAGAAAATGAAAGAAATTGGACTGATGGCGTCGATATTAAGGAGGACTAGTCTGAAATTGCTAAAATTTTTAATTTAATTTAATTTAAACAGAGAGAGGGAGAGGATTACAATAAGACGGAATCGAAAGAGATAAAAACGAAAGAAATGGGTTTAATGTATTGACGAGGTGGTAGATTAATTTTTACTATAAAAAAATGGAAAAAAATATTGGATATGAGAAAATATGTTCTAAGAATATATGTCAAAGAAAAATGGGACAAAAGGATAATGTTAAAAATACAACAGGCAAAGCCAATAAATATTGTTTTAACAAGATTATTGTAATTAATAATTAAATCGTGAATAATTTTGATTTTGAAATTGAATTTCTTAATACGATCTTCTGGTGCTGATGATAAACCCTGGAAAAAATAAAATCGTGGAAAATCATTCTGCAAGTCAAATTACGTTGCCATAATCCAATAAAATAATAATAATCATTAGTATGACGAAAATGCCCGTTTATTAATGGAAATGAGGTAACTACGAAAGAACAACATAAATTTCTAGGCTAATGGGGACAAGGTCTTGTCAATGGAATTCTTAAACACATAACAATTATTTTCTTTGCAAAATGCGTCCATGTCCATGAAATCCAAACATAAATCAAAAATAAACCGTTTATTTTCATTCCTTCGATAAATTTCACGGTCAAAACTACACTTTCACATGAAAGCCGATTAAAAAAAAATTTGGATTTGTTCCAAACCATTTTATAGATTAGGTCATTTTCACATATTACGTAATTTTCATAAATCCTTGAGTTACCTCCAAGGTGAGCGTATCGCTGCCGGCGTGAGCAATTTTAACAACTTCGGAATGACTCTTATCGAGGACACTTATTCCATTTACAGAAAGGACGATATCACCAACTTCTAGACCTGAGCTTTCGGCTGGTGTATCGGGTTCGATTGCTGAAACCACAACTGGTTTCGACCCGTGAATCCTAAAGCCAAATTCGCCGGATTCTCGACGTACCACAACGGTTTTGTCACTTTCTGGAAGAAAATTTGTTATTATTGGATTTTGCAAAAAAAATTTCCAAAAATGAGTTTCAAAGAGAAAACAGTTTAAAAAAAACTAAAAAGGGAGGAAAAAGAAAGATAAAGAAACTGGAAAGAAATATGGTAATTACAATAGAAATATGGAGAAAATTTAAGAAAAACTCAATAAAGGAAAATTTGACAAATTTTATCCACTTTTTTTTAGGCTGCTGCAGTTAGCTTACTGCAAATTAAATGTTTTATTTCAATTGCTGTAAAGAAGCGATAGCCGTGAATATGAGTCTTATGAAAGCGGACAAAACGTCAGCAATTAAATGCCTACAACAACAGTGCTGGTTGTGGCGCGGACAGTAAGTTACTTGAATTGAAGTGCGAATCATTTTAATAATAAAAAATATGTTTATTAAATTCAAATGCAAGAAAAAGGTTTGTTTTAAAACATAAATGTAATATTAATATACAATTCATTAGTAATTTAGTAATCTGTTAGTAAGTAGTAAGGTATGATCTTTGAATTTGTATGTTACCATCAGGTTTCGATGAAATTAATTTTATTGCCTGATTTTCTCTACACCAAACCATAAGCATCAACTTTAATAAATCTTCCAAACTTTGTCTGAGTGTTTCATGTTCGCCGGTTGTTGATTCTGGTGCTGAAATTTGTAAAAAATACACTTAGTGAGAAGTCTTGTTAAATCTTGGCAAAAAATCATATTAAAAAATCTCAGTAATTGAAAGTACAAATAAATACCTAGCACCATGACAATCAATATTGTCTCCTTATTTTTCTTGTAGAACAAGCACAAGAAAAAATAACGTATTTAAAACACTTATCTTTAATGTTTACTTGCACTTGGGAATGTATACGAATAGACTGGAGAATGCCGACGACTTAATTTTTTCAGTAGAACTGAAAAGCTATTTCAGTTACACATAGTGTAAAGTATTCTAAATTTAGACGTTGCTCAGGATATGAATTAATAAAAAGGTATAGAGCGAAGCTACGCTAAGAATCGCGATTTATTAAAAAATGATAATTTCTTTTGCAACAATAATTTTTTTTCACAATAGCGTCACAATAAATGAAAAGTTTGTTATTGATTTTCCAAAAAAAAAAAAAAAAATATAAAAAAACCTTATAGGGAAAAGTACGAAGTTTAATTTTAGAATTTCACAACTATTTTCGTTTATCTTCTAACATACGTCATAATTTGTATTGCAAATTTTCAATTATTTGCTCAACATTTTTTTATGATTTTCATTGATTTTGTAAAACTTGTATTCTCTTTCAATTTTTCATATTAATATCTTTTATCATAGACTTTAATAAATTTACACTTTTTATTTACTTTTAATTCATAACTAGGGGGGGGGCACTGCTTGCCCCCCCCCCCCCCCCCCCCCCTATATATAATTATAGCAGTGCGTGCAGAAATATAGATTTTTATTCTACGAGTAATTACATGTTATACTAATACCATTTTTCTTGGGTTTGAAGAAAACTTGTTGCAAACTTTCATTTCCTTTTATCACTTTATAACCATTTAATTATTTTTTATTTTTGCTTCTACGGGGGGCGGGGGCAGCTGCCCCCTTTGTCCCTCGCTGGGTACGCCCATGATTACTATTGCTAATTTGAAGTGAGCTGAATAAGGACAGTTTTGGAAGAGATTGAGAAGAAAAAAAGGAGGCGGGTGGTGCTGTCAAAGTGGGAAAAAGACCTAGTGGACAGATTCAACTTATGTTATGGTTTTTTCACGATTTAAGTGTGAACATTTGTCATATTTTTATGCAAAAAGAACATCTAGAAAATTTTTTGCTGAAACGACAAAATAACGATTTTTGAAAAAAACGAAAATAATAAATAAATAATACTAAAAAGAAGAAAATTTCACATTATAATTTGATAAATTTCTGACCTATTAAGACAAACATTGATATTTCACTGCTATCATTAAATACCTAAATACAAACCACGACAACATAAAAATATGACTCACTCATAATATATTTTTAAAATTTTGCCATAGAAAAACTATAACCACAGAATTGGCTAAGATACACAAAATGCCGTCATTTAAAAAAATACACATTTCTATAAATATATGCATTTCGAATTCGTTCCAAAAATAACCGAAGTTTATCCATTCCATTTCCACATGAATGAAACAAAACGATCGATAAACAATCGACAGATTGTGCGCACGAAATACTTTTTAACGTCGCGTTTTAAACATTTTAATTTTTTTGCGCCAAAAATTTACTCACCGAAAGACTTGGACGCTTGTCTTTTGTACATTTCTAGACAAGATTTTCTGTGGACCATCCGATGCGTAACCGCCAGGTATCTCTTTCGAAATTCGTGTTCGGATTCTGTACTTTCCACGCTCGAAGTGGAATCTCGACGAGGAACGTCGTCATCTGTTTCAAAATTAAACATTTTAGCAAATGAATTACGCTAGGTTACTTTAAACACAAAGAAATCCCTAATTTAGGGTTTCTTTTAAAAGCATTTTCTACTTAATTTTTTTTTCATTTTAAATTTGTCAACAATCTGAGTCTGGTTTTAACTAAGGATTTATTTGATAGATTGTGCGAAAATGGGAGGAGAGTACGTACCAATTGATGAAGGTCTCGACCAAATTTGTAATTCTTCATCGTTATCGATATAGATCCATAGACCTTCCATATAAGGCACATTGTACAATCCCAAGTCGTCTTCGTCATCGGGCGCACCCGGAAGGACACTTGGGCTCGAATCGGTCGCTTTCAGACCTTCCATATTTGCATCCGTAGATTTGGACATGGGTCGTAATTTTCCCCGACTAGATTCTGCTCTATCACCTCGTTCTTCTGACTAACAAAAATCACATCAACACGACGTTTTCAATTAAACACAATTATACCTTTGCCCTGACGTCCGGCCGATATTTAGTATGTTTCCGTTCGCCTTGGGATCGTTCTTCCGATCTGAATCTTTTTTCCAGTTTTTTATATAGTCTCCCGCTCGTGTGTTTCTGTCTTGGGGAATCGGCGAAACCGGCCGGTGGTTGCACGATATCCGGTTGCAATCCGTTACTACTGATGCTTTTGTCGCGATCGTCCGTTGTCACAATCTCGACTTCTTTTCCGCAGTGCAAACAATGAACTTGATGGTCTATAGCCGCGGCGTGACTGCTGGGGTCGCTGTAGAAGACGCTGTCACTACCTGGACTTACCGATCTTAAAGATTCCGCGCTTAAAGCTTTTAAACGGGTCGTTGTGTCTGGACTTGTTTTTGGACTTCGTCGTCTTTTTGTTGGTGACTCGCAAGGACTACGACGAAAGAATTAATTTATGAAAAATTCTAAGGAAAATTTACCTCAACCGATTATTCTGCGAATCGTCGAGATTTATCCTATTTTGCGATTTTCTCCTGGGCAGACTTCCCGGTAAACTCGAAGATTTTTCATCTATGCTGGTGCTACGTCTTCGCGTTTTCGAACCGGTGGGCGATCTCGGTGTCGATTTTCTTCGGTTATTTTCTCTTATTTTTTTAATCTTTCTCGGCGACGTTTGTTCTTGTTTCTTTATGCCGCAAATTCCGCTGCTCGATTCATCGGACGTGACGCCGAGCTTCCTATCGTCCATGTTGTTCTGCGACCATTCTTCGTCCGGTGTCTTTTGAGGGGATTTTTTCGTGTGTTGTAACTTTCTGTGACTTTGCATGGGGCTTCGAGTACGAATCTTACCGCGTTTTGGTTTATCCGAAATTTTGAGTAGTTCTCTCGATGGGGAGAATTTTCTGCCGTGTTTCTGATTGATCTTTGATTTTTCGCCGGATATGTCTGTTGTTTCCAATTTGTTTACGTCTAGTGTGAACGGTCGTTTTTTTCGTTTGATGTCGTCTTTTAAATATTCTTGTTTGTCTGATTTCCACGTCAAACTGAAATCAATGTTAATTAATGAAAATACAGATTGTTTATTTAAAGAAAGGGATAATTTTCCAGCGTTTCTATATTTTTTGCGGATTTAGATGCTAAAATACTCCGATACTATTTAAATTTATTGGTTCATATTTATAGACTTAAATAATTTTTAATATTGTGTATTTATATAACATTATTATTTTATTTATTAATTATTATTAATTGATTGCACTTCACGATATCGAATTATAAACTTAACAAAAGTAATTGACGCCCCACGTTGGGCGCCACATTATTACTGCATCGCCGTGTCGCTAATTAATTTAACGACGACACACCACATAAAATGGACTTAGCAGTGTTAAAAGTTTTATAAAATGAAAGAACTATGCGATTAGGTAAGAAGTTAACTTGCAGGTCTACTTTCAAATTATGTATCTAATAAAAATCCCTTTTAGTACAGAATGTTCCCTCAAATAAATCCAAATTTCATGTTAATAAAGATATTACAAGCATGTTACAAACATGTTACAAACAATCTCAAATATTTCCAAGCTCAAACAGCTTCGAGAAACAAACTTTCCAACAAAGATCTAACGAACAGTCAATAAGAAAAATGACACAATTATTTATTTTTAATTTTAATTTCTTATTTTACTCACTCGTCTTCGAGAGGAGATTCGTAATAACCAGAAGAGGAGTATTGCACGCTTCGTTCATCTTCGGAAACAGACGGCTTGTGTTTCGATGAAGGCACTGATGGTCTTTGAGGCAATTCCGGGCACGACCCATCTAAACTGTAGCTTCCCGATGATGAACTACTTCCGGTTGGTGACGACCGACCAGTCTGCAATTCCGGAACGGGCGTCGTCGCCAAATCGCTCGTTTCTTCCGGTATAGGCGGCGGTGAAAACGATGGGACGACCATATCTTCGGATAGGTAGTCGGTTCGGGTCACGCTGTACATGGACGACGCGCTTTCGAACGAACTACCCTCTTGGGCTGTGTGTGTACGATGTTTTTCAGACGTACCCTGTAAAAAAAAACATTTTTTTGAAGAATGTGCTCGGGCACAGTTTAATGTACATTGGAACGCGGCCCCCGGAATGAGGCAGTCAAGATTGTTTATTAACGGGCCATCGACTGTATCAAGGCTGGCATGGCTGCTCCAACTCGATAGGGAAAGAATGTGGGTTTGGTTACAGGCGATAATCGCCTAAATAAGCACCTTCATACTATGAGAGTGACTGATGATCCAATGTGTAGAAAGCGTGGAGAGGAAGAGGAGACGAGCTATGGGATCTGGAATGTTGTAAACTTTGTGGGGGCAACCAATTTATGATGCGAATGCACAATAGCCCTATTTCCCAATTTCAGTAAAATTGGTAGCATTCTTGAAGATCTTCTTTATGAAACTGAACAAAACGTCAATATTCAATCGTCAGCAGGTCTGAGGATATAGTGTGGACGAAACGTCGACAAATAAGAGCCAATTCGAAACAAAAATATAAGCTCAACGTTTTCATAAACTGACCTTTGTCGAGTTACTTTTCCGCGAGCTATCAGTTCCAGAATTGGCAGTGATGTAATCGTCAGTTGTTGTGGTACTTTCGGAAACATCCGTATTAGTTTTTCCAGAATCGGTCCTGGCGAGTATTAAATCTGGAACCACTGCCGGTAACGGAGATTCTGAGGGCGGCTCTGGGGTTCTGCGTTTCCATGCCGGAGACCTCGCCCGTCTCGGGGTAAGGTATTGTTGTTTTGTACTGCTTTCGAAACTTTGAGCTGGTTTTCTTTCAATCCTAGGAGACGACGGACTTGGAAACTGTAAATGTATTTGATATAAAACACTGATTACGATGAAAATACGAGTTACTTGAAGTTGGTCTACGAGTTCTTCATCTAATGCATCGGTATCCATGGAAGATCTCTGTTGATGTTGTAGCATAAGTAAATGTTTTCTTCTAGAAGATGGTGTTAGTAAGCTTATGGAACCTGGCGATGTTGCGGTTAGTGACGTCAATTCTGAACTACTCAAAGCAGTGCCGTTTTCTGTACCCGAATCGGCAAGTAGTACCGTCGCTTGTGATTCATTCCATATGCCATCAGAATGATCCCTAGAAATTGGAAAACTCTTGGTTGGGTAATTTTTTTTATAAAAATATTTTTGCAATGATTGATTAATTGAGTTTAGTTTTCTTACCTTAAATCATTAGCTAGTGAATCACTTGAAGCAAACGGAGATAACTTCCCATCAGGCAGAAGGCATAAATTAGGAACTACACTTTCATCGGCGGGTGAAATTTCTTCAGAAATTTTAGGTGGTTTACTCCTGTCAATTTCTTGATCGCTCATCGACGATCCATTTCTTAAGTACATACCCTTATATATAAAATTTTCATGAAATTCTTCGTCTATCGAGTCCTGCATCAGTAGCGCATTACCTTCGGTTGACTCATCGATGGAAGAAAAAACGTGATCTCCGAGATCTTTGAAAATACCTTCGTGTCTTATGGGTTGGTTTTTGAAATAAGGCGAAAAAGCTCTGGGCTCTTCCTCCGCGCTCAGGTTCTCGTGACTCAGCGAAATTATCGATTTCTCCGGAACAATTCCGTCTTCGGCTCGTCGGGCTTTACGTTGATCTAATAAAATTTCACCGTCGGACGACGTCTTCAGCAGGGGTTTTTTCGAAAGTTTTTGCGCGAAAGGGATCGGTTTAAAATCGATGAAGATTTCCTTTTGGCACTTGGATTCGGATTCCTCGGAATCGTGGTCGGATTTAGTCATCGACGATGAATCGCTCGGCGGGCACGGAGGCATGATTTCGTGAGGTGGTGGTGATATGGCTATGAATGGGGATCGAGGCGGTTCGTCCGATTGGGTTCTTTGAAGCGGTTCGTGGTCTAAAATTTGTTCGTTTGTGCGTAATTCGTGGTTGTAATTTGTTGTACCGAAACGACATGTGGCTTCGGAGTAAGACTTCATTAGTTTTCGACCGTTTATTAAAATACCGTTCGTTTGGGCGCCTTGGGATACCATTTTTACCTAAAGTTGGTCAAACTTTATTAACAAATGATTTATTTATGAACATGGTTTTTAATGTCAGATTAGTTAGAATATGCGAATGATACAGTCTTTATAAATGTTGACATTCCCTAATTTTTAAAAAATTTTAGGAAAAATTTTACTAATCTAAAAGCCTTTTACTTATGTTTTTTTTTTTTTTTAATCGTAATCGTAAAATTTAGACGCCAGATGACTCCAAGTTCTAAGCGAAATTTGAAAAATGGTCTTGTTAAGCCGGTTCTACAGAAGATCCATCAATATGAAAATTTGATAAAAAATCGAAATAAAAAATTAAGACACACTGAACTGATATTCATCCAGTTGCAACAACATATTCCAAATTTTGGATAACCTTGGGTCTACTAGTTTTTATTTACTTTATGGACATATTTGTATTTTCTACAAACTAGGTTATTCTTCTGTTCGAAATTTAAAAAAAAAATGTAACCCAAAATTTATCTTTTGAATTTTTATAAAATATTTGAAAAATGATCTTGTTAAGCCGGGTTCACAGTAGATCGATCAATATGAAAATTTTATAAAAAATCGAAATACTAAAATTAAGACACACTGAACTGATATTCACCCAGTTGCAACATCTTCCAAATTTCAGATAACTGATAACAAATAACTTTGGGTCTACTAGTCTTTATTTACTTTATAGACATTTTTGTATTTTCTACAAACTAGGTTATTCTTCAGCTCGAAATTTAAAAAAATCTAACCCAAAAATTGTCTTTTGAATTTTTGTAAAATATTTGAAAAATGATATTGTTAAGCCGGGTTCACAGAAGATCGATCAATATGAAAATTTTATAAAAAATCGAAATAAAAAATTAAGACACACTGAACTGATATTCATCCAGTTGCAACAACATATTCCAAATTTCAGATAACCTTGGGTCTACTAGTTTTTATTTACTTTATGGACATACATATTTGTATTTTATACACACTAGGTTATTCATCTGCTCGAAATTTTAAAAAAATCTAACCCAAAAATTATCTTTTGAATTTTTGTAAAATATTTGAAAAATGATCTTGTTAAGCCGGGTCCACAGAAGGTCGATTAATATGAAAATTTGATAAAAAATTGAAATAAAAAATTGACACACTGAATTGATATTCACCCAGTTGCAACATCTTCCAAATTTTAGATAACCTTCGGTCTACTAGTTTTTATTTACTTTATGGACATATTTGTATTTTCTACAAACTAGGTTATTCTTCTGTTCGAAATTTTAAAAAAAATCTAACCCAAAATTTATCTTTTGAATTTTTGTAAAATATTTGAAAAATGATCTTGTTAAGCCGGGTTCACAGAAGATCGATCAATATGAAAATTTGATAAAAAATGAAATAAAAAATTAAGACACACTGAACAGATATTCACCCAGTTGCAACATCTTCCAAATTTTAGATAACTTTGGGTCTACTAGTCTTTATTTACTTTATAGACATTTTTGTATTTTCTACAAACTAGATTATTCTTCTGCTCGAAATTTAAAAAAATCTAACCCAAAAATTGTCTTTTGAATTTTTGTAAAATATTTGAAAAATGATCTTGATAAGCCGGGTCCACAGAAGATCGATCAATATGAAAATTTTATAAAAAAATCGAAATACAAAAATTAAGACACACTGAACTGATATTCACCCAGTTGCAACATCTTCCAAATTTTAGATAACTGATAACAAATAACTTTGGGTCTACTAGTCTTTATATACTTTATAGACATTTTTGTATTTTCTACAAACTAGGTTATTCTTCTGCTTGAAATTTAAAAAAATCTAACCCAAATCGTTTGTATTTTTGTAAAATATTTTCAAAATACTCATTGCGGTTTAAACAAAAAATATCTTACCCTATGAATTGTCCTGGGACTTAAGTTTAATTGAGTTGGTGGTAAAGGTTTTCTTCCCAAGCATGCCTCAGTTTGCGTTGCTTGGGTTTTCATTGGTGCTTTTTTAATTTTTTCTGAAATGAAAATACTTCATGAAACCGTGATTCTTTAACGACCGTTACGTATTTTGTGTAAATTGGACGATGAAGAAAATTAAACGGAGGAAAGTTAAGCCAGAAAAATTTTGCTGCAAATATTTGAAGATTAAGTTAATTGAACTGAACAGTGATTTTTGGTTAGGATCTGTTGTATTACAGAAAACAAAACTATTTTCTGCCGCCATTTTGAACATGAATAAACTGGTAAAAAGATAACGTACTCAAAAGAGACATAGAAAAATTAAAATATTGCAAGCATGCAAAGAAGAAATTTTGAGAAATGCTAAAGTAACAAAGAAAGCATTGGTTGAAAAAATATTCCAGAGAAACTGAATGAATGAAAAAATGACAACTGTTTACATTTTTTGTCTTCTTAAATATATTTTTCTTGGATGTAAATTCAGTTATAAAATTAATCGTTATTAAACATGCACATAACAAAAATAACTAAAGTAGAATATCATCAAATATTCACATAATAAAAATAAGAAAAATGCTCTGTAAAATATTTTCATTTCAACATAATATATCCACGTTTATTTCCTAAGATTATATTTTACGACCGCATTAGCAGTAGTAGTAGTAGATAGAACGGAAATGTATACTGTACCACAGAAGCCATAATTTTCGTGTTTATGTCTCATTACAATATTCATGTTTCGTTCGCTTCACTCGCAGGAACTGAAACATTAAACGTAATGCAGAACTCGCTGTAACTTGATTATTTACTGTACAATATGTAAATGTATCATTGGCAAAAAATATGACATACAGGGTGATTCATTTTGAGGCATACGACTGAAAATAGAAAATATGAAAAAGTCATTCTCTCATTCACTGTACATTTTATAATTTCTTAGACTACTCAATAAGCACAAGAAACAATAATACGATATAATATAATAAAATCATATAAAGTCGTACCAATGGGAAAACCTCATTAATGAGCATTTTCCAACACAAAGGAATACAATTATTACATACCTAAAATCAATACATTATCTGTAGGTTCCGGTTGTCTAGTAATAGGTGCAGGCAACGGTGATTTTCTAACATCTATAAGTCTCTCTTGACTTCTCGACATCTTTGAGACGTGACTCGTCGACGAACCCAACGATACGACGGCATCATCGAAAGACGTCAAGGTGTGTGATCGGGCAAAGCTTACGTGCTTCGGCCTAGAAACAAAAAAAGAAATCAATTCCGGATTAGTTAGAAATAGTAATAAAGACCTTTGCGCGGGCGGCGGGGGCGGTGGCAGACCTAAATGTGCCGGACAAGCATCCAAGACAGATCTAGGTCGTTCCATTCGAACAGATTCATCATCCGAAGGCATCCAAGTATACTTAGTGGGATCGATATGCACTTTTCTTCGGAAATACGAGCTATTGAGATCCTCGTCGTAACGATAAATTTCGGGGGGCGGCGGACCCCACGGATATCTTTAAACAATTTTTATATAAAAATACAAAATGTAATTAAAGTTACCTCGGCCGTCTGGGATAGGGTCCGTAATCGATCGGATGTCTTTTGTAAAGTTCGTGTAGGTTTTCATCCGAGGGGATTTTCTGTCTTACACAAACCGTTAATAAAGAGGAGGTCTTGTTTGAACACGGTGATGGATGGTGCGAGGAAAGACATCCGAAAAAGCTCATTCGTCCCGTCTCGAGGGCACCCAAGCCCCTATCCGAAATGCAATATTGCTCTCTGATATCTTGTTTGCTGTAGAGCGCCGTTCCACGACGGCTTTTCGCGTGTAATCTGCCCATAGTTTCATCTTCGGATTCGTAACTCAACGCGATGTGTTGTATATCTGCCTGAAATACATTTGGAAAATTTAAAAAAATTTAAGTTTCTAATTTCGATTAAACTTTGTGTTTCAAACGCAAGGTTTCTTTTGTAAGAAAGCTAGGAAATTAAATGAACTATTTATGCAATGGAATTTGTAAAGATCAAAGTTGCTTTGTAAGTTTACAACAAAATAAAAACAAAGTGCCGAAAATGAAAAGGAAGAAAATTTTTACAAAATGTTGTATTAGTGAAAATTAAACTTACTTGTGTGGCTGCGTCGAAATGATTCAAAACCACCCTCGAATTTCCCAGGTATCCTAAAATAACAATTTACGTTTATTCGCTCTAATTACCGTGTTTATTGAATATATTAGATTCCCAGCAATATGATAAATGTGTTTGTTAAAGCATGGACTAGATACTAACGAAGCTTGAATGTAAAATTTTCCTTTATATTTAAACAGATTTATTTAAACAAAGTTATTAAAAAAATTTCCTTAATATACAGTCTGTTCACGGGAACATTCTACAATAGATAACTTTTTTATTTAGAGAGATAAAAACTTGGTTAAATGGACAAAGATTAAGTACCATGCAATGCGCATTTCACGCAATAAATTATAAAACAAAAGAACATCGCGTTGCTAAGATACAAGCATAAAGATTAATTTTTTAAATTGAACAGGCTGTATATTTTTATATTTTTAAGTTGCTCTGGTCGCCTGCTATAATTAATTATAAGATAATTTTTCTCTAGGATCGCTAGTTAAGGAGTTAAAAAAAATAATAATTTTTTGCATTCTGGGTGTTCACGAATTATTCTACAATAGCTAACTTTTTTATTTAAGGAGATACAAAGTTGGTTAAATGGACAAAGTTTAACGACCTTGCAATGCGCATTTCGCGCAATAAATTATAAAACAAAAGAACATCGCGTTGCTAAGATAGAAGCATAAAGAT
>JAFFZR010019813.1:1392-22878 GCA_018397195.1 Lethrus apterus | reverse complement strand
AATTTTTCAAAATATAAGAATTTACTTGCAAGTCAAGTTTGAATTTCAAGACTTACTGATTGTATCAAGATTGCAACCTGAGAGACTAGTTAACTGGTTATAACTTTAATTAAGAAAAAGCCATAATAGCTCCATTAATTACAAATGCGTGGGCGCGTGTTGCTGATCGTAGAATGTAATGCATACTTACATCAAATAACAAAGAAATAATCGCATATAATATTTTGTTTTTATAAATACACTAGAAGCGCCTTAAAACATACTTTAGATGCCGTTTTAACATAATAACTTATATGGCATTGAAGTATACAACAAAAACAACATATTGTTAATATGCGTGACTAAACACCTAATTTTTCAATTTAATTGTACGTAAATCATGAAGTAATTTTAATATTAACAGTTTTATTTATCTTCATAATACAAGAATTCGTTTATAAAGTAAGAACGACTCACCTAACAACAGATCTGACATTACAAATTATCAGCCTACTGAGATAACAGTAGAAAGCAATTAAGACTCTAAAGTCCAATGCACATAAGGATTACGTTATTCGCTCCTGCTTTAATAATGTGCAAGTGAGATAGTGGTTGACGTGTGAAAGAGATACCCTCTAGCGAGTCAGTTATTGCTTTAGACTGAGATATAATAAAGATCCCGTGCCAGGGAAAAGGACGAACGAAATGTAGTAAACTGGGGACTAACCGTTATGTGACTACAGATCGTCCCTGATAATTTTGGATGTAAAATTTGAACATTCGCAATTGATTATTTCAAATTATGTGTATAGGCTTATATTGTTGCATTATCTAATATAATCACATAATAAACAACGAGATATAAACGAAAACCGGTTACTACATGAACGGTTTTCAAATGTTAATTGAATTACTTTGGTCGTGATGTTTATCCAACATCAATTAAGTCACAGATGTGAGATTTAAGAGTTAATTTGTTTGCAACTTAAACATAATAAACTATTAAAGGGATTGAAGAATCAATAAATTGTAAAACATTGTTTGCATATATGCATTAAATAAATTATTTACTTATTAACACTTGGATAGAAATCTCATTGCCACTTCGTTTTATGATGTTCCAAAAAATATGACTAACGAATCAACTACAAATTATACTTATTTTTTTATTTGAGAGCAAACAAACAGTAAAAATCGTGAAATGTAATAACATATTGCTAACTTAGTTATATGTAGAGACATAGAGTTAGTTCAATTACTTGAATAATTTAGATTCAAGTATATTGAGGATTGTCTAGCATGCATACCTATAACTAAGACTAATATTTTAAATATTTTTAATTCGTTAATTAAACGTATTAAAATACGTTTAATTTGTTTAAACTACACTTTAGAAACAGAAAGCTATAACACTATAATCTTTTTAAATATACAAATTAAACATATTAACACTTAAATAATATACAATAAAAGTATTATTAATAGCCTTGATTACGGTAATTTTTAATAAGCGTGATTGAAAATATATGTGAGAAAAAATATATAATATATAATTAAAAAAAGTGAGAAATGAAAACATTAAGATTCGTAATAAGTAAAAAATAGAGTATGTTACGTACATATACAGATCGATTAGTAAAAGTGTCAACAGTTAATAACATTTAATATATTTTTTTATTATTTTAAATATTAATATCGGAATTACTTATTTGAGTATCGAAGTACGGGTATTGACTTGACCAAGACTTTGTATGCAATAAATGCAGGAGTGTACATCAATTAATAGACCGTCCAACTAAGATATACAGGTAACAACAACATTTATTTAAAGCAAGACTCACTTACATCATTTCACACCTGACTCATCCTATATACATCTATACTAAGTGCGTAAATTCGGAGGAGTAAATTAAAATTCTCACTTAAACAAATCGCTCACAATTGCCGTATTACATTTTTCTCCTTTAAAAGTGATTGCAGATACTCAAAAGAATGTGTGTGTTTCATTAACTTTTTATAATGGATAGGATAAATACACAAAATCTAACAGAAAATTGCACGAAATCGCACCTAACAATAACTCGAATTAGACGTCTAAATAATACGATCAGGCCAATTAAGGGTAATTTCGAAAATTGTTCCAGGGTAATTCTGTCTTATGTATTTACTCCTCCGAATTTGCGTACATAGTATAGTAGTTGTCAAGAACACTTGGACCCTAAGAAAATAAAATGACCTAACGGAGGATTTTTCTTCAAAACCATCATCTTGGACAAAAATGAAAGCCTTTTATAAGACATAGTTACCTCATAACTATAACATTCTTTTTTCTTTCCTAATACATAATTTTTTGTATAATCCTTACTCTAAAGTTTAAAATATGAATGAATGAATTTCTTGTCATTTTAATTTACTAAAGATTATGTAAGTTTTTTTTCGCTCCTAGATTTCAATAAAACCAGTCTTTTGTGTTTTTAGTTATAAATGTTAATAAAAATAAATAAACGTTTATTAGAGATTGGAAACAAAGGGAGTTTTTTTATTCTCTTTCTTTAATATTTTAAAGCCGTAGTTCATAAAAACTTTATAAACAAAAGTTGTGTGAACATTCTTAGAGACAAAAATTGAAAATTGACAACTCAATTCTTGCTGAGTTGGGAATATTCAGACACCTCAACCAAATAAAGCAAATTTATATGGAATAATTTGAAAAACCACTTAAAAGGAGCCTCTCATTGAAAATTTAAGTTTTTATCTTTATTCAAGTTTAAAATTGCCAATATAATGCAATCAATATTTAATTGAGTGAGATGAATTTATTGGATAGTAATTGCGAAAGTTAATTAAAATAAAATTTCTGTGAAAAACTTGGAAATAAATATGTAATGGTCAATAAATAGTTTCTTATTATATTATCAATCACATATTTAGTAATACACCCATTATTAATATTTTAATCCAATTTTAAAGTCAACATTTTTTTCCTTGTTGGTATTTTATATTAATGTTCATATAATAAATTCAATTATTAATTCACACCTATTTATATTACATACATCTAGTGCATTTTATACAGGTACTCATTTTTCCACAAACTCCAATCATCAAGTTTTTACATCTTTTCATGTCTAAAATAATTTGCCCGCTCATATTTTTTCATTGCAGGCATGTATATTCATCCAAATGAGAATAATGTTTTATGCAACTAACAAAATGGATGTTACTCTAAAATATATTATTGTGTTAGAAATGACATCATCATTTAAAGTTTAAAATTGTATATTTTTCCAAATATTTTTTTTCATAAAAATATGAATTATTTAGCCGAGAATTTTTTAATTTCTTTTTCAAGTGGACAGTAAATGAACAAAATTTATTTGTTACTTTATCGACAATATCTTATAGTTGAGTTTTACATAACTAAAATTTAAATCTAACAATTTTTTAAGTATAATTTACAGTTAACTTAGTTTAGTGCTAATTCACATGTCAAGGTGAGAAGTGAGAACTATAGAACGAACGCGTTAAGTGGAAATATATATTTTTACATAGACACAGTTTCCCCAGAAAATAAAACAACAATAATGCAACAAAATCATTGTTGTAAAAATATTGTTTATCACATTAAATGCCAAAAAGATTTATTTATTTGATATACAGTAAAGCATGTGTATAAATATTAAAAAGTCTTACTTGCATTAAGTTGACGCATTTTCTATAAATAGTGTCAAAGTTTTATTTCAAAACAAATCCATCTCAATCGTCTTACGGTTGTGACAATTGCATTAAATAACATTAAGGCTATTGGATGTATCATCAGAGACTTTTGTGAAACTTATATTTAATGTATGTATGTGCCTTCTAATAATAAAGAAAGTATTTAATTTCAAATATACGATGTCAATAATTATTATTAACAAATTAATTAAAAACATGTTATTCGAACGTGACCGTATATTTGTGTCGGTAATGTTGATGAGAATGTAATGTTAACATACAAATTAACAAGTAAATTGAAACGATTTAATTAATATAATTAATCGAATAACTCTGTATTTAGTAACCTAATCTTTTTGAAATACTAACATTTGTGTATTTTTAAATGAATTATCTACGTTGAAATATTTGATATTGTGATGCTCACAGTGTTGAACACTTCGATTCAAGCATATAGTTTTATAAGATTTATATTATTATTATTTATGCACAATAACTTTAAATGCATGAATGCACAATAAGAATTTTCATACATACTTTATTTAGGAGTAGAAGTGTAAATATTGAAACATAACTATCAGTAAAATAATAATATCAAATATTCATTTTCAAAATCAAACTTTTCTCAACTCAAGATCATATATGCGACTTGTGCAAATTGTTGCAAATACAGTTTTCAAACTGCATTGATTTGTTTCTATTCATGACCTCAACATATTTTACATGTATACACAAAATTGATTTTTTAATTTATTTGACAGCGAATACATTAATACAATACAAATCATCGCAAACTGTCGCATATTTCATTAGTAGTGTTTACTGCATAATTACTTTATTAATAATTGCTTTACTTATGCAAATTGAAATGATTCACGAAAAACAATAAATAATTAAATGTGTCATTTCCTCAATAAAAGTCTTAGTTTATTCTATCAGTAAATTTGAAAATTAGTAAATTAAATGAAGTTAAAGGCAGTTTAAATGAGCAACTAAATCAAATGTTTAATCGTCCGTGTTGGTATTTTACGATTCGTCCATTTTCTTAAGGAAATCCTCAAATTTGAATATGTATGTTTGCAACCAAAATTTAAATTTCCATCCCTCAAGAGAAAAACTTTCTTCAAGTGACCACGGAAGCCTACGATCTAATAAGTTAAGGAGACTTTTATGATTTAAAATGAATACACAGTGACACAAAAAGTAAGGAATATTTAAAATAAAAACGAACTCAACCGGTTTTTTAAAAAACGCTGAAACAGGTCGATTTTTGATTTCAAAAATACACATTAATATGTGCGATTCATCTTATCATTTGTTTTGTAGTGACGTCATCACAAAAAAAATAATTGACAACATAGATTTTTTTTGTGGAATCCGATAGTGATTTTTCTACCCTTTATGACCGTGCAAAAAAATCACAAGGTTACATAAAAAAAATTCTGTAAAAAATCGATCTGAAAATGTTAATGTTGATATTTTTTATTTTATTTTATTTAACCCTTTCTGTCTGCCACCTCAACAGGTCGAACTCAATTACATAGTATGGTCTTTGGGTTGCGGCCACGACCGACTTACAATTATCCTAGATAACAAATAATTGCTTTTTGAAGTACCTACCTTTCGTTGTTATCTTACAACCTTTGTAGCGTACTGAATAATCAAGATACCATGATAAAAATGTTCAATCTAGCAAACTGTTTCATAAAAGCATTCTGTCAATCTTTAATTCTCTTGACATTATTATTATTATTATTATTATTTATGGGGTTACTTAAAGTCAAAAGTTTACAAAACAAAACCAGAAAATTTAGAAGTATTGAAGCTACGCTGCTTCAATTCGTAAAATAGAACAAATTGTTATTAATAACGTCTTGGGTGAATTTCTAAATAGACTAGCTTACTGCCAAGAAGTCAATGGATGGCATATTGAACATGTAATTTAATACTGCTAATTTTATTTGGTTTATTTTCACTTTTCACTTTTATAAGTTATAAGTAGCATTATATCAACATTAAATTTTCAGATCGATTTTTCTCAGAATTTTTTTTATGCAACCTTGTGTTTTTTGCACGGTCATAAAGGCTAGAAAAATCACTATCGGATTCCACAAAAAAAAATCTATGTTGTCATTTATTTTTTTTTGTGATGACGTCATAACTACAAAACAAATGAAAGTCGGAAGATGAATCGCACATATCAATGTGTATTTTTGAAATCAAAAATCGACCTGTTTTAGCGTTTTTTAAAAAATCGGTTGAGTTCGTTTTTATTTTAAATATTCCTTACTTTTTGTCCTCACTGTATATAGAGAGCAATATTTTCAAAAAAGTATTAAATTATTACATATGTTCTAATATTTATATGTATACGTGATGTATATAGGAATGAAACGAAGATTATTCATTAACTTTACATATGTATTGGATGATGTTGCAAGACTACGCCCAATACTGACAACATTAATCATACCGTCATGACGTGACAACCCTAATTCCTTCGTTCATGCTTTATATATACCGCACTATTCTGATCGTCATTAATTTTATGTTAATTTAAATATCTTATTTTTGTCTGTGCGCACGGCATATTCTTATCAAACAAAATTTTTGGACTAAGTAATGCATATTATGTTGAATGAAATTACTATTATCGTAAATTATAATATTTTACAGAAATTGAAAGGTATAGATACGAATGACATAGGTTTACGATAACATAATAATTATGGAAAGCATTAAACGAATTTTTGAAAAACGAACGGAGTGAAAGATGAATTTATTGTCATATCGCCAACGTTGATATTGCATTGCATTATAACACCTAATATCCGTCAATAAGTTATTCAACGTCTGTACGTCGGAGCTAGAAGAAGTATTTCGAAAAGGTGGAGGGTTGGCAGGAGGGAAAGAATTTGGTCACTAGCATACGCCGACGATATGGTGATGTTGCAGATAGTGAGGTAGTCTGAGAGAGATGGCAAGTAGGTTCGAAAGGCATCTGGAAAAAGACGGATTTTATTGAAAGCGACGAAAAATAAGATAATGGCGTTCAGGAAAGTTGGAGGCAGAAGAACTGAGGTGAGAATGGAGTGGAAAGGGGAAAAGATAGAATCTGTGGAGTAGATGTACACATAGGTTGAATGATGAGGGACAATGTAAGCTTTAAGGATCAACTGGTTACGCGTGTAAGAAGGCAAGGAAGGCGGAGATCGAGTTAAATGCCCTTAAATGCAACAAAAGTTAGCAAAAACGGCAGTTCTCTCTTCAATTTAAAGTTTCGGACAAATTTTCGAATAAATTATTTTGTAGATATGTATGGTATACATATTTTTATACTTCATTACTTGCATTATGAAAATTAAATTTTCTTTTGTTCTAAAATATGTATGTTAAAAGTATGTAAGTAAATAAAATGTTTATCACCATTATTATGATAGCCTTGAAATATGTTAATAAATGGAATCGACTGAACATTGCGATGCGGCGCTAAATTCTAAAATACATTTAATGTAGCAAAATATGGATATATTTAAACAAAGTTTTTTATATTTGTACAACTGAGATACGCAGCTTCTAAGATTTATTTAGTCGCATTAATATACCAATTTTGTAAAATTAAGGAATATGATTATTTCTTTAAATAAAAAATAAAATCCTTTACATTTGCTGTATACGAATAAAAATAATGACGATTATAAAATGCTTACAATTATTATCCACAAACTTAGTGGAATGACGGAATTGAATAACGAGTCTTACAAATGGCGAGGTATTTATATTGATGCATTAATATGTTATTGATCTTTACCCGCCTGGATATACTGCATACTACTTCTGTGATTGGAATTTCAGCGTTTCGCTAATTCAAAATTGTACACGATATTTCGTATTCACAAATATCTGCAAACAAATCTAACTCTTTGTTTGCAAAAGTAATCATTTAATTTTTAAAAATTTACATCCATTAAAATATAATTTTAAACAACACACTATTAATAGATATTAAATCATTTTTAATAGAAGATAAAACCGAGTTAATTTTGCAGTTTTAATTTTATATTAAATAGTTCTTATTGCGGAAAAATATATGCAGTACAGAAAACATTATTACTTAATCCTCGAACCTTGCGGATGAAAGGCTTTAGGGGAGTTGAGTTGGATGTATTATACCTCTCCATATTTCTCTCCATCTTCTCCTACAATGGGTGATCCGGTTCTTGTGCTTGTTACAGATTTTCTTTTTCTATCTGTATATTATGTGTTTGTTGCATCTGGTCTTCATCTTATCTTCCATAATTTTCATGTTCCTTTTTTCAAATTTATTCTTAAATTTCACGTTTTTTTGGTGGGGGTTTTCACCTTTGGCCACAATTACCAAGTCGTCGGCATAACAGTTTTCTGTGATTTCCATTTTAGATATTTTCCAGTATTCTATTTCTTAGGGTTTAATTTCTTTTGCCGCATCATCCAACACCAAAGAAAACAATCGAGGGCTCAAGATACATCCCTGCCTGACTCCCTGTTCTGTCTCGAAAGCTTCCGACATTTTTTGTCTCTCCCTCACGTAGTGTTTCGTCTTTTACAAGCATTTTATTCCTCGTATTAACGTTTCAGATATTCCTTTGTTTTTTCCCATATATCTGCTCTTCTAACCTTGTATTATTCTCTTCATTTATTGCTTTTCCCCTATCTGTCTCATTATAAATATTGCATCGTTAACTCGTCTGTTTGGTCTAAAGCCGAATTGTTTTTTTCTAATGTTCTTCTAGTTTGTCTAGTATCCTGGCATATGTTTTGTCAACGGTACTTGTTAATGTGATCCGTCCGTAGTTTTTGCATTCTCTGCTATCTTCTTTTTTTGTATATAGGGGTGATTATGCCAATTCGCTATTCTTACGGTGCTGTTCCTTTTAGTAATAAAATAATAACTTTTCTTAGTCCATGTAATTCCGATAATTCTTTCATCATAACTGCGGTTATTTTATCATGTCTCTGAGCTTTTCCTAAATTAATCTACTTAATTTCTTCTGTACTTATATTTTCTTCTAGAGGTTTAGGTTTCTTGTTCTATGTTATTGGGTTAACAATTTCTGTGCTCTCATTGTATTCGATTTCTTCTCCTTCAAGTAGACCCATGAAATATTGTTTCCATTTTTCCATGAACTTCTCTTCTTCAGAAAACATACAACACAAAACTCTTCCTCTAAAGAACTGAAAACAAAAAATCATAACCACTTTTTTAAAGACTTTCTTATCTTTTCTCAGGTAACCTGTATATGGCTCACCTGAACTATCGTTTCTAATAATTTCCAAAAATATTAATTTGTAATTTGTTTATACATAACGTATTGAGATTTTAAGTAGCGCATTTAAATACATGTATAGATTAAGAGATTTTCATGCTGGTTGTATGTTAGATAAGATGAAAAAAATAGGGGAGCAAATATATTACAGATATAATGGAATTAATAGAAAGAAAACGATTAAATTCATATTGCCATATGAAAAGAATGGAGGAAGTGAGGCGGAAGAAGAAAACCAAGAATATCATGGAAGGAAAGGATTTAGATAAGCGATGGAAAGTAAAGATCTCCAGGAAGATGATGATAATTTTGTTTTAGAGATTTGATGACTTTTTACTGAAAGTATCCCTGCAGGTATCTAAACCGTAAATAGGATGCGTCGTCGATTTGGTGTTGTGTTTTGGTGATGGGATTGGGAAATGTTTGGTTTTATGAATTAACACAAACCTTTACTTTTTCTTACAGTAAATGTTTCGCTGAATAATGTTTCGCTGAATACAAATTTTGTCAATTATTTCATTTAAAGATTTGAATAGGTAATGCTTTTTTTCTCAACATTTATATAGTTTCTAGTGTTGCTAATTTATTAATTAATTAATTTATTATTGTTAATATTGGCCCATTGAAAGATAGAGGATTGAATGAAGAAGTAGTAGAAAGATAAAATTTGAATTCTTTGAAGTTATTTAAAATATAGGTTCAAAAATGTAAACTGCAGAGATATTGGAAAAGAAGTGTGAGTACATATTTTTTCACTGCTATTTTCTTCTTACGAAGAAAATTTACAAATATAGGGACTGTAAAGTCTGGGTGTGGAAAGAATGGGAAGAATAGGTCATTCTTTAGTTGGATAATTGGACTGTATAATAACAATGCGTTACTTTAAAAGAAAATGGGAGAATTTACCATTGAAAAAGATGACAAAGAACAAATTATTAAATACTTTTAAAATGCAAATCATGTCTTACAAAACTTATGAGGTCATATTTTGTCTTCTTGGACATAGAATCTTAAAACCTTCTCTTTCGTTTTAAAAACGACAAAATGAACATCAAGATTGTTAAACATCAATGTTGTATTTCCACAAAATATTATGAACCACCCACACAGCATCTGGTGGTGTTTTTAGAATCGATTTATTTACTTACTTATCCCCTTATTCTTCTACCTTCAGTGTGGAGGATTATGAGTTGACATAGTGCCATCCATTTCCTTCTATCTTCTGCCATCTACTCAATTCTGTACCTTGTTTTATGGAGTTTGATGTTTTCCCATATTAAACCGTTCCATTTCTTTAACATTTTTCCCCCACAATATTTCTGGCATTCTTACCATCTCTGAATTAGTTCTTCCAACGATTCCACTCCTAATGCATGTGTTATATCTGTTAAATTCTAAGTTTCTGTTGCACAGATTAGGACACAAACATACATACATCGATTATATTAAATTTTTTGAAGAAGGGAAAAAAATTTTTTTATGTTAAAATTAATGGATAAACGTCAATTTCAATAAGACAGGAAATAGTTTCAAACTAATAAGATGTGAAATAGAAATTGATTGAAGGAAAACGGATTATTTTATTACTTCATTGTAATTTAAATCGTTGCACACATTTAACGTTGTACACGTTAATTAATTATTGCTAATATTACGAGATAACACGCCAAAAAGATGTGAAAACATGGACGTGGAAAATCATATTTTCAGAAAGTTTTTTTTTCCTCTTAATTCTAATGAAATGGAGTATAGCATCGAGTCATATTGAAAACCACCCTTAAGAGCTATGCACGTGCAAAGGTAGTCCGCCTCAAAACTAACTTCCACCACACGTTGTCGGGCGGAAAGCAATATTGACAGCGATAAAGTTTTAGGCACCGTATTGAAACCAGTGCGGATGCCTAAACTACATTCCATTTAAGCTCCAAAGCTATTGCGAGAGAGAATCGCAGTCGTATTCAAGTTTTCGTGGTGGTAGTACTGTTTTTCTCGAATAGATTGTGAGTGCGCCACACATAAGTGTCCACACTTAACTGTCAAGTGATTTAAATACCGGGACTTAAATTTATTTTTTTAATTTTTATTTACGTAAATAATATGTAAATATATGTAAGAACGCGTGTTTTTTTTTATTAAATAATTAAGTTTATCTATAAAGAAAGTTATTTTTGAACTTTATTAATAATCGGTGTCAAACATTAAGTGATTAAGTGAATATTATTACATTGGATGCAGTTTATACCAAGGATATTTAAAAGACTAAAAGGTGAGATATTTATTAGTAATTAACGAGCTGACTTTGCTAAAAAATAGTTTTAAATACACACGAATTTTTCATGGTATATAAAAGTTGAGTGTTTATGTAAACCAGTACCAAGTAATAAATCATTCTGTTCGTATAAGGAAGTTATGAACATTTGTAGTCGATTTCTGTAATTAATACGGATATTGTGAGTACCTACACATATTAATATTCTATCCGTTTAGTTTGCTTGCACAGACTCGTGCAAATACGCGTGTAAGTTGAAATAGTTTTCGATTTGACACGAATCCGCAAGTAATTGAATAATTGTAACGGGTCATTTAAATAGCGCTCTTAGTTGTAACCTTTTTATGTGACCCGATAAGTGAGTTAAGTAGCACAAGTGTCTTATTAAATTCTACAACGCTTTTCTTGCGTAAGCAAATATGTATTCCTTTGTATGAAACTCGATTCTATATGTCGATTACAGATAACAAGGTCATTTACATTCTACTGGAAAACTGATTTATACGTCTGTTGTTATTATCGAAAATATATGTCATCCAAAAACCATAATTGTATTGTTCAATACAAGTTGAATGAAACGGTTGGAAATGCTACGTAATACAAATTTCCAAATATTTTGTAACATTGTTAATATATTTATTCAACAAATTACAAACCACTTTGAAATTATTGGTTTTTAGAGACTATGACAATTTTGTTGGCAATAGGCTGGTTGTTACCGGTCTTTATTAAACGGCTAATGATAGGTATTGCATTGTCAAGCAGAAACGGCGCCCCATTGAACTTGGTCGATACATAGATTATATCTCTTCACAGATTATATAAAAAAACTTAAACGCAGGTTGAACTAACTGATTCAATTCACAAATTAGCAATTTTGTTTTGTTAATGTTCCAAAATGAATGTGGACTATTTCGTTTGAATTTTGCAAAAGAATTTTAATTCATCTTGGGAATTTTAACAACGATTTAAAAAAATGCGTTGTTTTATTGGCATTGGCGTGCCAAATTGTTTTCTATTTTCTTATCTTTCCGTTACCACGAAACATGGCATTACGATGGCACTTTATAATTTTAAATAAATAAACTGACAAAAACACCGTATAATAGCAAACATTTTTAGATTCTCGAGAATATAAAAATATTTGGAATCCCAAATCATAATATTTTTCCAAATTTTTCCCTCATTCTCTGAAATTTCTTTACGTGCATTTTCCTATTTAACTCATAATGAAAAATACTATTTTAAAGATGCTTAAATATTTGTATAAGCCGTATATGAGTGGAATGTGTTCGGTAAGAAGATAATGCTGATGATTTACGAAGAAATGTAATGGGAAAGATGACAACAAGTGTATGTGTTCAAGTTCAAGAAACATGAGAAGGAAAGAGATAAGTAAAAGTACGCCCCAACCTTAGAAACACCCAACCCGTTTGTAATAAACTCACTAGAATTTTACTTGGAATGTTATCAATTAAAAACTACGGCGTTGGTCTACCTATTTTTTATTGTTTTTCTTGTCATATATTTACCAATTACTACCTAATTCTTCTGTTATTATTTTTCTGACCTTTTCAGGAACTACTACTGCTCTTTGAAACGTTCTCTGCTTAAGTCGCACAATGACCGTCCTCATCATAAAACTTAACAAGTTCCTTCAATCCCGTTGAAAATATTTTTTAATTTCATTATTTTTTAAACATTGACTCCCTATCAATTAATGCCTACAGCCCAAATTGTAAATGTAAACGAACAAAAACAGTACCCGTGAATATAAAATTTGAAAAATTTAGTATTTTCCAATTTTTGAGTTTAAATCGCTTGGATTATGAATTATACTGAAAAGTGTAAAATTATATTACACAATAGCACAATTAGAATGATTTTTAGAAAAATTGCATTAAAGTGAATTTTTATTTAATTCAGAAATCTGTGAGTTTTAAATTTTATTGGCATTTAAATAAATACACCCTTTTAGATAATTTACATTAAATCATTCTGCTCCAGCTTTCTGTCCTTAGTGTCTCTAAGCCTTGTCCTGTCTCGCTAAAACACTTTCTCCAAGGTCTTGCCGCGTCATTTTCATCCTCCGTCCTTCCCTTACAATCCATCATCCAGTGCCCACCAATTTATTTGTTTCTTTTCTGCACAAGCCACGCTTCCCATGCTCTTCATTACCACAACTAAATCGTGCTATTACTATCTCTTCTTCTCTTCAAGTAATCTGGCTTCCTTCCGTATACACATTGCATTTTCTGTTATAATTGGCCTTTTTTCATATTTGACTTGCTCGTCCATCTCCTTGCATCTCACTACCACCTTTCCCACGCCATCATGCTCTTTCGTATTCTATTCTCCTCTTCTCCCATTTTTAAATATTTTTGGAAAATGAACTTTAGAAAAATGATTTTTCTATCCGTCCTCCTTATTATCTCCTGCAACACCATCTTTGTCCACTTCGCTTTGTCACTTTCTCTCATCTTCCATTCGTAGCTCGCCACCCTCTCCCAATGTCAGTATTTCATTTTCTCCCATCCCATGTAGAACGATGTGTTCAGGTGTGTACTTCTCAAGGTTTAACGTCCTCTTCAAAACATACTCTCTCACTCCCTAGACTTCCGCCCTATACATCGCAATACTCACCACAACCCCATTGTCTCCTCCGGGTTTCCTTTTCCACCTTTCCAACCTCAACCTTTCTTCTACATTTGTTCCTTTTTCGCTTACGTGCCTGACATGTTCCTCAAAGCTACCATTCATTCACTTCTTCTATTTCTTTTTCCACTCTTCAATCTCCTTCCCTGTTTGTAGAGAAACGCTGTTTTTGAAAATAATTTTCGTATTTGGTGAGCTTTCACCCATTTTTTATATATATTTTTGAAATTTCTTGGGTTTATTATAAATATTGTAATATATACCATTTATAATGATTTAAAGCTAATAATAATTATTATTTAATTTTATTTATGTAGCTCTTGTGAAGCTTAAGTCGCTAATCTATTTTTTGTACTTTCTAAAAGATCATAAATATCTAAATCCTTTGTAATCTCATGCATCGTTTTTCAAGTAGCATCTAAATTGGGTCCTTGCTTTTATTTGTATTTTGTTCCAGTTCGGTGGCAAAATTATTGTAAATTTTTTTATGTTGCTCTCTAAACCGCTAAAATAAATAATAAATAAGTATTTATTTTGTTATTTTTTTTTGTTGTATAGTATAAACTAAAAAAATGAAATGGCAAAATAACTAAACCACAAAACTTTTTTAATAACGTAACGTTCTAACGATTTTTTTTTTGTTCAGGAATATAATTCGATGACGGAAATACGGATGCTTTTATTACCTTATCGTTTAAGTACTCTGACGGTGACGTTTAAGCAGGGGTGGATTACGATAGTTGACAAATGGTTCTGAAACACATACCCTCATAAATTGAAAGTTATCGTGCTTCACTGTAGGATATAATTTCATTGATATATAGGAGTAATTGGAATAAGTTTTTTTTTTTATTTTATTTATAATTAGTTTCCAATTAATAAGTAATCGTTATATGTGAATTATTGATCGAATGTCTCGTTTTCTGCGTGTAAATCATGTTCTTCTGTATATATCAAGTGTAATAAATAAATATTATTTTTTACAGCAAATTATTTTGTTATTACTCATATTCATTGATATTGCTAACCTTCACTTTGATTGTGTAGTTGTGTACAATGCTGAATATTTTTATTACGATAAGATACCAGGTTTGCAATAAAGAGAAAGTTTGTAACTTTACCATTAGAAAATTTCCACTAAAACTAATTTGGTTTTACATTTTCTAATTTAAATCAATTAACCAAATATTCAAGTCTGAATATTCTATGTGGACTATAGGAAATTTTTCGCTAAGTAAGTAAGTCAACCAAAACATTTGAACACTTACTTTACCAATCGATGTTAACTTATTTTTGAATTTAAAAGTAATTTTGATGGTAAAAGTCACTTTTCGTAAATCGAAGCTTTGAAAATCGATAATTTAATTTGTTAGGGGTCGTTTAAAATTCGGAATAATTATTAATTTAATCGTGAACACAAATTGAACATTATTTTAATTAAAATAAATTTGTCACAAATAATTATTACATTCATGTACATGATATTTCAAAAAAAAAATATTTAATAAACCATTATGCATCGTTTAATTAACAAATTAATTGCAACAACAACACTAATCTGCAACATTATGAAAATTGTATTTACAAAGCTATTTTAAAACAAAACTAATATTATCATTTTATGATTTGAACATGAACTTTTTATGGTTCATTAGTTGGTTTAAATGTAGTTTTTTTGCAATTCTGGATATACAGTACAGAGAAATGGGTTGGTAAACTATGAGTTTACCTCATCGACAATAAATCCAAGTTGATAAGCATGAATTTGTGAGTAAGGATAACCACCCATAAAAAATAACACAGAGTTTGTTTAGAAAGACATAGTGAACGATATTAACTGAATTATTTAAAAAAATGCTCAATTAATTATAAATTAAATATTTGTAGCATTGGTTTCTTTATTTATTCATATTTTTATATTATAATAATTTCATCGTAAATAAGCTCATTTACGATTAGAAATTCTAGAGCGAAAGAAAGTTACTTATTATGGCATATTCGTCGCGGTACTTCGAAGTAAACTTTTCAAGATTTTATGGTAGTCGACCTCCACAGGTCTTTGACTTCCCTGAAAATTATCTGTCCCAGCTTGCTTACAAATGTTTTGTATATCTGAAAGCGAATTCAGTTTTGTCTAAAAATATTTGTTGTACACCTTGCTATGCGAGTTAATAATCGTCTAACACAATGCATAAAAAATGCCATAAATCTGCATTTATTAAAATTGCATTAAATTATATATTTATTATAATATTGTATTCATTTATGATAGCTTCAAGGTGTTTAGATTGTATCAGAGCGGCGGTTCATTGTAGCTTTTATTGAATCTGTTAGGAAAAAGGCGCATAGTATTTAAAAGTTAATTACAATCAATTAACTCACCTATTTTGATTATTTTTTTATTTGTTTATTTATGAATGCTTACAAAAGTTATATTGTATATTTTTAATTTTAAAAATAAATAATAATAATTTGCAACTAAATCATCAGAAATATACAAACGTCTCCGTAAAGTACGCTATGTTGTACTTTACATGATTTATAAATCAAAATTTAGTGAAATGAAGTGTCATTAAGTGAAAAACATTTTGTTAATAAATCTGCCCCATAAATTATTACAGTTCAGAGGCAACTGTTTAATAATAAAAAAATAATCACATACAGTGTGTCGCACTTTAGACGGCACCACCCCTGTATTTTTTTTAAATATTATCGATTTAAAAAATTTCTTTTTCCTGATTATACCCCTCACTAAATTGTACTTTTAAGGTATGTTACTTTCCCTTCACGGTAAAATGTTAGTCTACTACGATTTAAAATAAACAGCAAAATTGAAGAAGTCGTATTAGGGATTTTTTTATCAAAAAACTTGTTACTAAAGGTTGTTCAGAATCGTTCAAATAAGCTAAATCCAAAATTTCATTAAAAACAAACAAAATTGAAAATCTCAAAAAATGTCCAAATGTACACATGCTAATTGCGATTTACTTGAAAATACGGTGATTTAAGTAATTAAGCATCGTTTTTTGTTATTGTATTGAATTAAAACAGTAAAATAACAAATCATGGCAAACTTTTGAGATTATTACTCGCATTTTTTGGACTCGGAAATTTTTTTAGAGATTTTCAATTTTTTTTGTTTTTAATGAAATTTTGGATTTAGCTTATCTGAACGATTCTGAGCAACTTTTATTAACAAGCTTTTTTGATAAAAAAATCCCTAATACGACTTCTTCAATTTTGCTGTTTATTTTGAATCGTAGTAGACTAGCATTTTACCTTAACGGGAAACATACCCTAAAAGTACAATTTAGTGAGGGGTATAATCAGAAAAAAGAAATTTTTTAAATCGATAATATATAAAAAAAATACAGGGGTGGTGCCGTCTAAATTGCGACACACTGTATATACAGAGTGACTTAAATACACTATAAAATTACAATGAACGACTTTAAAGCCAAAATGGGGACGAAAGAATTTCACTAATATTATTGAGAAAATGTTTGACATTCGATAAACAAGTGGGAGAAAGAATAATAAATTATTTCTAGGGATACATTTTAACACCAATTGAATCAGTCACTGAAAAGAATAAAATATGAAAGTAAGTAAACATCTATATGCGCACAAAAAAATTCATGAAAATAGGCAAAATACTCAAGTGATTTTATTACTGAAAATCCTATAAGTCTTCTCCCCAACCATATAAATTATTTGGCAATAAGAAGTAGGTTAAGACCAGTTGGCGCAGGACAAAGAAGCATGACAAAAGCAAGGGAAGACCTATAATCAGGAATGGATTGTAAAAGGCTATTAAAAGAAAAATTAAAAGAAGACTTTTCTAATTATTTTGTTTTATTCATCTCCGAAATTAAACTGAGACAGTATGTATAAATAATGATGATTTTATTTAAATATTTAAATTGATTAAAGGACAAAATTCGTTTATCTTGTGATTTTGTTTTATTAAATTGGTGATAAAAACCAAGTAATATTCGTACATTTTTAGTTTTAATTTTAAAATACTACAATGAATTTGGCTCGTAGTTGAGGTAATTATTCACTTAACTGCTCGTGTTAGTCAACCGTTTCGTCGGAAGTATTTCAGCTTTGTTAAGTTCAAAACTTCTGTGAGTTTTAGTCACATTATTCCTGAAATTATGTCATTGTTCTAGCAACGTTTAATAAATTTATATTTGAAGGCGCTTGCAATTAATAATAATTAGTATTCGTAATTATTCCATATTATTATACCGTAATAGTCTAAAATAAATGTTCGATAATATATGTACGAGAGTATCTTTCTGCTAGAAGAAACGTACAAAATCTACAATTTTGTTTGGCAAGTTTTTGAATATTTAAAGAGGGAAAATCCACTAATTTGTTCTGCTTGAAACTTGAACTTTTGCCCGCCATTATTGCTTTGGAAAGTCTCCAAGTTAACGAAATTAAAACAATAGCTTACATACATTAGATGGTTTGCCCACATTTAAATTATTGTTTACAAATAAGCTTCACTATCCAAAGATTTTTTATTTTATTTCGAAAACACTTATCGTAATTCAAATGAATTATTTTTAATTGTATTTACAATGCTCTAACCTCATTGATATCACCGAAAACGTTAAACACGAGAATCGATGGGACGTCAAGCTCAACTGAATGCTGCACGAAGTCCCTTGAAGCCCTTTATCTATTGTTAACGCTCCCCACAGTACAGTATTCTCAAGTTAATTCTGGTACACTTGTATGCTAATGTTTTAAAACCCTTCTGTCAGGCTTGTCGAAAATTTACCAACTAAAATGAGTGTTTCATTTAGCACTGAATAAAGTTTATCTTTAATTAAAATCTGACACGTTTAGCATTTTTTTGTGTAAATTCAAATTATTAAAATTTTACAAATCGTTACGAAACTACAAAATAATTGTAAAATAGTGTTGTGAAGTCTAAGCTATAACCTTCAAAACAATTTGAAACAAAATAATTTTGTAAGCTTCTTTTTGCAAATTGCCTTTTCTTAATGAATTTGTATTTTTAAATCATCACTAGAGGTGATTTGAACGATTTTGAATAATTTTATTGTATATTCGACACGAACCCAACCAGTATTCCATAGATGCAATTTAAAGCTGCAAATTTAGATGTGAAAATTCGAAACAAGTTTTATCATAAGAGTATTGGTACTCTGATTTAAGTGACTGAAAAAATTAAACTCTGGCAATACAAAATTGAACAATAATTTTACAAATTTATTTATAAATATTTTTTTTTGATTTTGATTTAAAAAACCACGTGGACGCACTAGAGAATAAATGATGAAAACATATGCACATAATATGTAATAACGTTTGCGAATTTATGCCTTTATTTAAATATTATTCGGAGAGAGTATTGATTTAATTAACGTTGTATTGTGGTCAGTATGAAATACATAAAAAACAAATTGAAAACGTACCTCAACCACGTTTATTTGTTAATAAATCATTTAATATTGACCAATACACGGATGGTATTCACATAAAAAAAAAAGCGAAAGAGAATTGTATTCTGCATTGTTTGATATCGAATCAAAACGAAAAAAGCCAATATGAAAATTAAACGGGGATTTGAAATAAATCCTTCAGAAAAATTGCTAATACAAGCATACGAATGATTTCTTTATTCCGTTGTATATTTAATTAAATTACATTTTCGAGCTTTGTAATAACCACTTTGGAATAATTTAATTTTAATTGTCCTTAAGTAAGTAATTATTTCTGTAATGTACTATTTGTGATTCAGTAAATTGCAGATTTCTACGTTCCACATATTATACAGCCTGTTTCAAATGATTTAAGTGACTTACATTTTGAGTGTAACTAATTAATGTATTCCTCTTTTGTAGACTAAGAGAAAACTGCCTTAACAGTTTTGGAAACATTGAAAGATATTTTAGAAATATATCCAGCCTCTTCAGGGAAAATCATTTTATTTTGTTTTGAAACCACTGGTGTATATAATATCTGATAAAATAATTATGCTGTAATTAACGTCTGTAAACCTTTGCGTGGGTGACCCTATTCCTAAAACAATTGCACGTCGTATAGGTATAAAACTTCCATCAGTACAAAATACTAAAACAACATACTAAACAGAGATATTTATGTCACGAATGTAAACTTACCAGAATGAATGCAATTTGTATTCAGCAGGGAATATAAAATGAAACAGACAATAGTTTCGTATTAAGAAAAAATATTGTTTCCCTTGATATCTAATTATTTCCATTTTGTGGCGAAACTTGTCATTTTCGATAATTAAAAGGTTAACGTACAAGTGAATCAAATCTAATGAACAACTCGAATTTCCGTTCCCTTTCCACAAACGTGCGGCATTCCGTCTATATGATTATAGTGTTTTCGTCCTGTTTCTTAACTACGTGACTTAAGATTTTAATGAGGCTGGAAAGTTTGCAATATCAACTGAATTTCGAACCCCTTTGTCTATGAAACCGAAGGTTAATTATTCATAGATCTTGTATAGTTGGTAACGGATTATTACTGTTTCATTGGATATTATGTTTTTGAAAAGGTACTTACTAACTGAGTAGTTTTCTTGTAAATTAATTAGAAATTTACAACGAGTCTTGCATAAAGATATATAATCGACAGATGTTCGATATAGATTCAAGAACCCTTAAGGAAACAAGTTTGTTCACTGCATTAGTCCAAGACAATATTTATGAATAACTTTCTACAAACAAAAAGCAAATAAACAAGGGGAGATCCTATTTAGATAGGAATAAATAAACGCAATTTTTGATTTCAAATCAGATTAACAGTTCTGTCACAAAATCTGCCTGATTATATAGGTTCCTGATTTTTCTATGCTAAAAAGAAGGACACTAAGCGTAACCACCGAAAATGTTTTATTGTATAGAACAATCTGTAAGAATAGAACCAATGGAAAATATGACGGAAGGTAGTCGATGGTCCTTAAAATAATAACTCAATTATTTAGACTAAATACTATTCCTATTACTTTTTAATATAGCAATATTGTTGATTAAACAATTTTTTATAAGGAAATTGTACAAGAAGATCGTGAAAAATCTTTCCAATGGATGTTTTCCAGTCTTTTCCTTTTGTTTCTGCTACCACTTTGCTTTTTTGAGAGTTTTGGCCTCTATAATTTCGATCCTTGCAATATTTATTTACTTCTTGGTCCTTTTCAAATATAATTATTATTTACTTTCTTCTCTCCGTATTTTATATACAACGTCTGCAAAGTGTATTTATACAGAGTGGCCCACCGAAAACGAAACGGACATGTTTTCAGGTATTAGACGCTTAAAAAACGCTCAGACAGGTCAATTTATTTGCAGTTTTTTGCAGTCATTACTTCCCGATTTAGTGAGCATTGAATATTCAAATTTTCTTAATTTTTTTTGTCACTTTGGAGATTAGTTGTTTAAAAAATACTGAAACAGGTGAATTTTCTTTGCAAGGACACATGTTTTAGCATTTTTTTTTAGTTATTTTGTTTTTGTAGATCTCCATGGTGAGAAAAAACACAATAGG
>JAFFZR010019812.1:2612-22350 GCA_018397195.1 Lethrus apterus | reverse complement strand
TTCATTTCTGGGTTATAGTAGTATAAGAAGATTTTGTGCAAAATTTCATTTTCTACCGACTGCTACATAAATATACAGAGGGTTCCATTAAAAAAAATCTAATTATCTGAGTTGGCTCTGAAATGTGATGCGCAATTGTTTTTTTGTGTGAAGCATTGTAATCAGCGGAAAAATCAGTGTATTTTTGCTAATTTAACCGACTATGTAGCTCCAAAAATAACGAAGATAGCAATAGTGCGCAGATAACTTTGAACACCCTGTATACAAATTTCAAGGGAAATTAAAAATTATCCTCTTATCATTATATAAAATTAATTAATTAGTTAATCACTTCAGTTGAAACACACAGTACTAAAAAGTCACAGTTTCAATTCCAAAACAAAAATCAACAACGTTTACCCCGAACTTTCTTTAAAACATGCGGAAAAGAAAAATAATTTTAAAAGTTTTCTCTCACATCACCTTTAAAAAGATACGGACAAAAACAGCTTAAGAAGTCTGTAACCCAATTAATTAAGGACTAGCGAAACGTAAAAGCATCGAGTTAGTGCGGCGTGTTCAAGTTCTATCCAATAAACCATGCGAAAACTTTTAATATTTCATAACAACGACGCGACGCGGTAAAAGTACGACTTGCCGAGCGACTCTACAAAACGTAATTATTAAGAGGTCTGTTTTATAATTAAAGTTTTTGGGCATTAAAACAAATACCGTAAAACCAACATGCGGGTCGGAGTTTTAATTAGAAAGAAATATAGTTTAAGTAAACGTTAAATTTTCGCACAGTTTCATCATCGTTTGAAGTAGAACTATTTACTGATAGTTCATTTCAATTTATAATCACACGTAAAAAAAATTTAAAAAAAACAATAAAATTAATTCAATGTTATTTGGGGACGACGTTATATTAGCCGATTGGCGTAAATAATTGCAATAAACGGACGATAAAATCGACTGGAAGTCCGGGTTTTCGGGGATTGAGGAACGTCCTGGAAACCCGGATTTCTGACAGAGAGAGACTACGTGTAACTTTAATCTCTGCAACTTATAAGTGCAAGTTACTCAAAAACGTATTAGCTAACTAAAATGTATTCCCAACTGATTTCATCTGGAAAGCTCGAATCTCCCTTCAAAACGAATTTAGATCACCCCATTTAAAATAAAAGATATGGACGTGTAATAAAAATTAAGGCGAAAAAATATCTTAAAGAAAAACGTTACTTACTTATCCGGTCCTTGTCTACCTTTCAGTGTTGAGGATGTTGAGTTTGGGTTACTTGCCATAAATTTAATCCACTCCCTTTTGCCTTTAGTAAATTTATTTGCATAATTCCATTCACGATTTTTCGTTTTTTAATGTCAGTCCTTTCTTATAAATTTGGATGGAATTATGTTTATTTTATTTTAATTATTTTTCTTTGTATCGTTTTATGACACTGTTTTTATTTCAATGGACAGTCATTTTCATAAAATCTGTCCTTATTTTAAAATTTTTGATTTTAATCAATGAATTTTTTTATTGTTGTAGATCCTATCGAGTGGACGTCACACCACATAACTTCACTTCGCATGAATGCAATCCTTGAACTTGAGACTCTGTGGGTCGGAAATCTACACTTTGAAACGCTCGTTTGCAAGTCATTCGACCTCGCGATCCCGTTCACCGTATCGGACGAGACCTACAGGATATTACGTACGAATTTCCATACAGAATTTTTCCATTTAATTATGGTTGTAACGTTGAACTTTATTAATTAATGAAAATGTCAAGTAAATTCATTTTAATGGAAATATGTGTATGAATATTTATAATTTTTATGGAAAATGTGGACTTTATCGAGCCGAGATAAATACAAAATCCTTTCACCTTGTATGATCGTTTCAATGCATGGTTATTGCGGTGACGATAGTGGTGATACTTAAGATAGTTCTAAATATAAAAATGTATATGTACGTCATAACTTGTTACACTTGTTTTGCAAAAAAAATACACACCTGAATAAGGTGGAAAATTTGCTATCGAATGAAATTTGCGTAGAGTTTACCCCCAAAAGTTTACTACCTTTAAGATGGCAATATTAAAATTTATCAAATTTACATTAAAAAACAATAGATTTGAGGTCAAAACTTGTTACACTTGCATAAAAAATTTAATTATTTGAATAAGGTGGAAAATTTGCTATCGAATAATATTTGTGTAGAGTTTATCCCCATAGATTTACTACCTTTAACATCGCTAAAAATCTCAAAATACATCAAATTTATTTAGAGTTTACCCCAAAGGTTTACCACCCTTAAGATCGCACTAAATATTACAATTTATCAAATTTACATTAAAAAAAAACAACATATTTGAGATCAAAACTTATTACACATGCATAAAAAATATAATTACTTGAATAAGGTGGAAAAGTTGCTATCGAATAATATTTGCGCTGAGTTTACCCCTATAGATTTACCTTTAACATCGTTAAAAATCTCAAAATACATAACATTTATTTAGAGTTTACCCCAAAGGTTTACTACCCTTAAGATCGCAACAAATATTAAAATTTATCAAATTTACATTAAAAAAACAATAGATTTGATGTCAAAACTTGTTACACTTGTTTTGCATAAAAAATGTAATTACTTGAATAAAGTGGAAAATTTGCTATTGAATAATATTTGTGTAGAGTTTACCCCCATAGATTTACTACCTTTAACATCGTTAAAAATCTGAAAATAAATAAAATTTATTTAGAGTTTATCCCCATAGGTTTACTACCCTTAAGATTGCCCTAAATATTAAAATTTATCAAATTTACATTAAAAATAATAGATTTGAGGTCAAAACTTGTTAAAATTTGAAGACAAAATTTTTGGAGAAATAATTCTTTCTGACAGAAATCCGTCACTTTCAAAGAAAATAACGGCCAATTCAACAGAAAAGGCCGCTATATCGAAACACGTCTCAGATGTAAAGTACAGATTACAGACCTCATTTTTTGGAACATGGAAGCATCGCCAAACTGACTGACAAGCTTTATCGATTTCAAACTCTTACTCGCGTAATCTATATCAAGAATCCATCGAGTATGAATATAACATAATTTTAAGTTGGCTGAGGTCAAATTCTCGGTTGTATAGGCCTGAGGCACTTATCTTTTTATTATCTTCCAACCGATAACTTTTTACTGGCCATAAACCGATGTATAGAAATCGTTCGTGGGGCGCACTGGGGTTTAATAGGACAATGAAGCGTTTGTTTCGTCAACTTGAATGAACGAATGTTTTATAAACGATCGATCCATTTGATGGAACAAATCTATAGAGATCGATGATTTCATTTCCATAGTAAACACAAAATTGACATAACAAATATTTATATATTTTAATATATTTTATTATTTTTTTTTTTATTACATCTGAAAATTTTTAATGGTTGACAAAGATAAGTAGAAAAATTGTAATTCCGTACATACTGAAAAGTCAATTGTCAAAAATACTTAGTTGGTCCTAACCCCATCTACTGTTAGGTGTAGGACTGTCAAAATGACGAATAACAAGGTAATTTTGCGAGAACTGGGTCGTATACGAAAAACAAATGAAAATATCAAACAAAAGGTACGAGTAAAATAAATATTGGCTGCAGTTCATACATTTGCAGGTTTGTTTATCTTCCAAAAAGGAAATGAGTGTGCAATTTAGAATTTAAAAACCTCCGAATTGGAATTTTCTGCATTCAATTAAACGCAACTTAATTGTCGTAGACATTTGTAATTTGTGAAAATGCAGAGTTAAATGTTAAACATCTTTTACCTTGATTGAATTACGAAATTAAACAGTCAGATAACTAGATTACGAGACAGTTCGTCCTGATAATGTAATTTTATTTTCCTTCAAGCTAACTATCTACATTCCGAACAAGAACCGAGTTCGTGAACAAACAGAACTCAACAACACAAACGTTTATCGAGCACCGTAATCACAATTTACTTAAGTTTATATTTCCTGCCGCCGCGCCGATGTTTGCGGAATAAATCGTTTAAGCAAAGCGATTTTTTCCCAACCGTCGACGAGCGACGCTTATACGTGAAACGGATCGGCGGCGGTTAGGCATAATCGGGCTATTTATATCTCTTTATGCAGCGGCGTTTGTCATCATCCTGCGTCAACCCGCCTGCCAGCCGCCTTGCGGAATGGATGCGTGGATCCGGAAATTCACATGTCATTTATGTAATGTAGTTCCACAAAGGATGGAAAAAATGATTAAAATAGCTTCGTTTTGCGACCCAGATAAAGCATCTTGGATGATTTTTATCCAAAACCCATCACAAAGAAATGAATATGTAAACAGACAACAACAGTTATCCCAAAATATTTCATTTTTGTAATGTAGTTTGTATAACAAAATTAAAAAAAAAACTTAATATTTTAAACGAGAATAATCTTATCGAATAACAACTTATGACTATTGGTAGTAAATGAAAAAAATAAAGAACTGATTAAACAAGGTTATATTGAATTGATGTAATACAATATAATAAACATATAAAGTACTTCTTTCATGTTCAGCGTGGTTTTTTTGTAATAACTAGTTCGGTTGGCGATATTCTATAAAAATAACGTGACAATATGAACGATGAAAAATGTTATGTTTTATTTAAATCACTGCTTTATATAAACAATTTTATGCGGCTTTAACTCCAGATTGTGTTTTTATGACACATCGACATACACCTGTCGTAAACCGATAGTGAACACGCGAATATTACATTACTTTACGGGTCGTACTTAACATTTAACAACAATCATAAAGCTTAATGAAATTACAGTGGTATGGTGTCAATTAAAATTACAGCCTCAAACTTCATGATGATTATATAGACTCATTACGTAAGTTCTCCCCATACGCTACCTGGACAAAAGGAACGTTCGTTTATGTCAATTGATCCATTTTTTCCTTATTTTTGGTATAAATTTGAACAGTGTGTGATCGAAAAAAAAATTAGTCAAAGTAAGCCATGAACAAAAATCGTCTTTACTTAAACCACTATTTATTTCTTAATGTCAAATTGACGTTTGTTTAAATTTAGAACTAAATTATGAACGTACATGTTGCTATCTGCGTTTATATTCAATTCAAACTAGAAGAATTACAATGAAAAATATTTATTTATAATTTCTTCTAAAGATCTCGCTGGCCGGATAAACTTTTCGCGGACCGTAGCTGGTCCGGGGGTTACCCACCGATGCTCCAAGTAATCCCGAATAATCCGGGTAAATCCGGAAAACTCCGGGCAAAATCCGACCAAAATCCGGAAAACTCCTGGCAAAATATGGGAAAATCCTGGGAAACGCCGTGCAAAGTCCTGGAAACTCCGCACAAAATCCGGGAAACACAGGGCAAAAGCCGGGGAAACTCCGGACGAAATCCGGGGAAAATTACGGACAAAATCCGGGAAATTCCGGGAGTGTTGGCAACCGCAGCAAAAGTAGTTCCCGTTATCAAAAAAGCAATACATCGGTAGTTATCGTCCAATATCCAATTAATCAGTGTTTTCAAACTTTAATATCTAGATAATAAATAATTCAGACCATAAACGGTACGTAACTTTCGTGTTGAAGTACCTTTCGTTTTTATCTTAAAACCTTTGTAGCGTATTGAATAATCAAGATACCATGATAATAATAGTATTACTATTATTATCATGGTATAATGTTCAGCTCGATTTTTTCAGAATTTTTTTATGCAACCTTACGATTTTTTTGCACTTTCATAAAGGGTAGAAAAATCACTAAACCACTAAAAACATGTATGTCATTTAATTTTTTGTGATGACGTCATAACTACAAAACAAATGAAAGTCGGAAGGTGAATCGCATATATTAATGTGTATTGTTAAAAAATAAAATCGACCTGTTTCAGGGTTTTTTAAAACACCGGCTGTGTTTGCTTTTTTTAAACATTCCTTACTTTAAATCCACACTGTAGATGGATTATATGGTAATTACTAGTGTTTCTTAACTGCCGGTCTTTTTTTATAAATTTATTTTGAAACAAAATTTATTTTATGAAATAAAATTTATTTAAACTAAAGACTAATTAAATAAAATATTTCATTGTAATTTTCGATTACGAAGCGAACTTTACAAAATCTAACCCCTTGCGGCACCAACTTATGTTCAATTGCGGGTTACTACCTGTCATCATGCAACTTTAAAAGGCTCGTCGAGAAGAAATCCATGTAAATTAACTAGCGTGAGTTAATCGTTTAAAAAAATATATCATGTTACGCCACTGATTAAAAACATTATAATATGGAAGCTAATGTTGTTAGAAATGATTTCTTGAATCCCTTTGTAGTATAATTAGTTAATTTACATGCATAGGTATGACTTATTTTACATCTTTTCATATTTAACGACAAACCATCGGATTCGCACTAAAGAATAACTTCACCTACATTGATAGAATCAGCAATTGTATAAATAATTGAAAAGATCGTCAAATTATTAACGAACAATAAAGAGCGAACGTATAAGATGACCACAATTTCAAGTCAATTTTAAAAAGATTTTAAACATTAGTTTCTATATAACGAAGCACCTCCGACGTTAATCAATTTTCTTAATAAATAATTGGAACTGATATTTTATGATAAATGATAAAGAAATAAAAATAATAATCAAATCTCGAACGATTTTCAATGAATCGCGGAACATCCACGTAAACGAGAACATTTTTATTTCGCGGAATTTCCACGAATTGCAGTTGACAGTCTTGTTTTCAATTATTGTGTTATCTAAAATGCAATTGCTTTAATAATGTTGCTTGCTGCCTGCTTTTTTTAGACTGTGCACCATTTAGAATAAATTAATTCAAAGGCGCATTGCAGCATTTCTAGATCTCGAGAGCTTTGATGAAGATCGTTTTTATTAAACGTGTTCTAGCACTGGAAAAGCTTCGTCGGCGATGCAAACATTTCCATACGTATTACTATTTAATATTAGTAGAATTTGAGGAGAATATGTGAAAATATATCAAAGACAATTTTCATTGAAAACTACCCAAAACGACAAAATTGCGCTTTGTAGATGCAGAAATCGACGAAATCTAAAAATTTATGATACGATGAAATGAGGCTAAAGAAAAGAAAATTTTTTGCATATAAACATTTTTAAAACGTTTTTTAAACATCTTTTAAGCATTGTTAGTACAACTTAACACAACTTGTTAAATTAAATTAAATCTTAGAAAGTATAGTTCGCAATTATTTTGTAATATCAGGTAATGTAAAAGAAAACTAGACCGTGTAAAATCATTTCAAGGAATAAGAAACACTACCAATCTAAAACGAAGGTAAAGTTGGTCGGTAAATTAAGAAATTCTATAAAAGTAAATTGATAAATCCGCACAAAAACTTCGAACAAGAATCGTAATAAAGTTTCAATTCGAATAAAGTAATGATAATTACGAAATGAATTCCTTTTTAAATCGCCGAGCATGTAAAATTGTAAACGGAGTACAATATTGTTTTAAAGGAATTCAATAAAATTCAATGAAAAATAATATTTCCATAAAGTGTTTTCTGATTTAAAAAAGAAATTCTTGGACTATAAAAGGACTTATTGAAGAACGTCTAGATTTGAGACGTGAAATGCTACTGCCCTAAAGGTACACAGTGTTTCAAAACTACACGGAATGAAATTGTACATCTCAAATTGGAATTTACTTTACCGGGGCTTGTGTATCTATTTTTTTTAACTTTATGGTTTACATTATCCTACACTTTTTCACTCACATAAATTAAAGAAAAGCAAACTTCTTTCAAACCAAAAATATTTATTCAATCGAGACATGAAGTTTGAAATATTTTTAAATTCAAACCAATTTGTAAATGAAATTTTAAAAAAATCTTTTTTTAAAGATCTAAAATAAAGCTCATTTTTGATGAATTACACAACGTACGCTCGTAAAAAAAAAAAAAACAACACTGTGCACTCAATTTGAGTGTTAAGACCGGGGAGAAAAGGCACACTTCACAATTTTATTTTTCAAGTTTAATAATCGTTTTTAACGCCGTTTCGACTACACAAAAAGCGTGTAAAAACTTCAATAAAATAATCGTAAAAATAAGCGAATCGAAAGGAGCGCTCGTAAAAGAAACGTCAACTTGTGCCGATGACCTTGATGATGTTGAAATCCGGGGACAACGCCTTGCCGTTCGTGGAGATTCAGTTTTCTAAAACGGTTTCCTCAACAACGCCACACACACAAAAGATCTTTAAATAATGAACCGAGCTGTACCGCAAACACGACCATTAGAATATTGAAGTCGACGTATATTGATAACGACGAAAGGCACATTCTAAGTTAACCAGCGACGACCTGTGGAGTAGAGAACAGATTGCCTACCTGAACTAAACGCGCTTTGGCGAGGTGGTTTCGCCAGATTTTAGCGTTCTTACAATATCCGGTCATTTATCTTATGCGCTGTCGAAAGAAACGAAAGCATCGTGTGATACACCGGAATGAACCCCATTCGATGGATACAATTCCCCTAGAATTTATTCATTGGACACATTATATTGAACTATTTTTTTTTTTTTATTAGTAAATACACAACATTTGATAATGAAGTAAAGGAACGAGGAAATATACAAATTGTAGAATACGAAAAGGAAAGAAAGGAAATTTCAAAATAATCCGTGAGCTTGATTTGTCAATAAACAAATGAGGCGCAAAAAAATAATAACAAATCACAAATTTGACATTTAAAAAATTGAAATTAAAAATCCAAACATAACCACAAAAACTTATTCCGTTAGTTATAAATACAAAGTTTTGAAACTTGTTTACATTCACAAAACTGAAGGCTATTAAAAACTTTCTGAATACGTCACTTTCAATTCAAACAAAATAATTTCGAAAAACCATTCAGTTAGCTACGTTTTCAATGTGGACTGAAATATTACGTCTTATAGAATATTAAAATCAATCATGCTTTCGAAACTAACTTCTTAAGTTCGTACGTTGCAACTTCTTGCACGTAATTGAAGTTCCAAAGTAGTTTTACGATCATAATAGGCGGTCTCCTTCGGCGAATATTTTCGGTATTAAATGTGTACACACGCGAATCGCTTTCCAGATCCACATAATAACGATTTCATGGAAACATCACGTCCATCGTCGTTTGTCAATTCTGGTCTGATATTTGAAAATAATCAAGACGAAAATTATTGTGGTATCGTGTGACCAAATATTTCGTTTAATGGGACGTTCGGAGGCATATACAGCCTGTTCACGAGAACATTCTACAATGGCTAACTTTTTTATTTAAGGAGATACAAGCTTGGTTAAATGGACAAAGTTTAACTACCTTGCATTGCGCTTTTCGCGCAATAAATTGTAAAACAAAAGAACATCGCGTTGCTAAGATGCAAGCATACCGATTACTTTTTTAAATTGAACACCCTGTATATTTTTATATTTTTAAGTTGTTCTGGGTGCCTGCAATAAATAATTATAAGGCAATTTTTCTCTAAAACCGCTATGAAAAGAGTTTTGGAGAAAATAATTTTGCAGATTTCATTATAATTATGATAATTATTATAATTAAATAAATAATTTAGTTTGTATTTCTTTAAATAAAAAAGTTAGCTATTGTAGAATAATTCATGAACACCCAGAATGCAAGTAATTATAGTTTTTTTTAACTCCTTAATTAGCGATCCTAGAGAAAAATTGTTTTATATTTAATTATGGCAGGTAACCAGACCAACTTAAAGATATAAAAATATACAGGGTGTTAGATTTAAAAAATTAATCGTTATGCTTGTATCTTAGCAACGCGATGTTCTTTTGTTTTATAATTTATTTCGCGAAATGCACATTGAAAGGTACTTAAACTTTGTCCATTTAACCAAGTTTGTATCTCTTTAAATAAAAAAGTTTGCTATTGTAGAATTTTCCCGTGAACAGGCTGTATACATATGTAACTACCTCAGTGATGCAATTATTTTATGAAGTTAGTTAGCTCAATTTATTAAATTGGCGAATATTTTCACCTTCTGTTTTTAGTTTTACCGAAGACATGTTGTCCTCTTGTTGGGTTGACTATGCCAACCCAACAAGCATAAATAACTGTTACACAGAGTTTTTTTTTTTTGTTGACACGTATGATAATACAGAGGACCAAATTATTGATGAAAATGAATATTACAAAACCTCGCAAAGTCCCATCAAATGAATTTTCCCCATCATAATGTCTACTCCAAGGATTTCCTTTTTCGCCTTTACTATATGAAGATGATACAGCTCTTATTACACATTACAAGAACGTCGCCCTTTTTGTTAAGCTTCTTTAATATTTATTGGGCAATACTTTAAACTGGTTTTCAAAATTTAATTTTTAATACCAATAAAACAAAACAAAATTTTTATTTTTTCCTCCACAATTGCACTTTAAAATACGTCTATTAATCCCGTTAATTCATGCAAATATTTGACTCCAAAATAAGCTTTAACAAAATCATCTAAACTAGCAACCAAGACACGATATTTTAGATCATTGAACTTCAGAAATGAAGTTACTGCCGTAAATATTTACAAAATTGAACACGCTCCAATATTACATTTAACATGCAGACCATCGGTAATGAAAAATATCGAAATGGCTCTCAACTGTAAGATCAGTTACCAAAATCCGTAGAATGCGGCCCGCGGCACACGAAGTTAATTGAAAAATGCATTTTTTCAAAACATTGTTATTACATTTTTTCAATTATGGAGCGAACCCAAGCCATATGTCTATTCTTTTGAATTTTAATTACGGAGCGAACCCAACCTAACACGCTCACTGCCGGTAATGGTTCCTAAGTTCCTACCGTCGGCGCAGTACTTCGTCAGGTGCCGCTGACGGTAATTGCCATCAACAAAAAAACTTGTAAATTGCAGCGACTGGCAGTGAACGTGCTAATTTAAAAAAATATATCTCTTCTGAATTTCAATTACGACCTATACAAGTTTTTTTTTCTGTGTCCCAAAGACTCTCTAAAACTGTATTTGGCCCGTGTTCATATATGAGTTTGACATCACTGCTCTACATAATCCTTCAAGAGCGATGCTCTTCCAAATTATCCAGGAATCCAAATTTTGTTCTCTTCCTCCTTGGAGAATTCAACGCAAATGCGTTGTCCTGGAGAAATTCGTTTTTCCAGTTTTCTTCTCTGTTTCAGAGACACTAATTTGTACAAGTCTAAGAAGATATTCGAGTCAATTATAGAAACTACACATGAATATAAAACAAACCCCGCAATAATTGACATACCGGTGTCAATAGGCGTTACGTTTATTATCTTGCTTGGAGTCTTATGTAGACGTTGTAGCGGTCGAGATGTTTACTGCTTGTACGTAACTCGTTTTCTCGTCTATCGCACAATTTATTTTTACAGAAGTCGCCTACACGTTTATTATTGCTATTTTCAACGACAACTCACCGTGAAAAAGGTTATTCTCCCTCGAAGATTTATAAATTAATGAAATATGTTTAAATCCCTGATTAGTATTTAATTTTCTTTGTTAGATTTTTTTTTTATTTTTGAAGATCATTTGCTTCTATTCTTTAGCACAGACAGTATTTTTTATTGCAGAAATATTCATAAAATTATTTAATAATAGATAACATGCAGACCATCGACAATGAAAAATACAACTCTCGGCTGTAAGCCCAGTTTTCACTTTTCAAAAAATAATCGAATTTTAGGATTATTTGACGTCGTACAACTCGTATAGCGTTCTGATAAAATGACACAAATATAATTTTACGAGACATAAAATTTCATGCAACTTGCCTATTTTATGAAACGTATCACATTTTTCATTTTTAACTAAAGATATATACAGAATTTTTTATAAAGAATAAGTTTTTTCTGTAAAATGGATATTAAAGAAGTTTTTCCCCTTTGTAACCCCATCCCTGGACACCCAGTATAAAGAAAAAAAATTTATGAATATTTTGGAAAACTGGTTAGTAAGGAAATAGAAATCTGGCGAAAAATTACGAATAAAAAAGGAAAGGAAACGAAAAAAAAATTTCAATTAATCGAAATTAATTAATTAAACAAAATTTGGTGTTCCAACTCAAAAAAAAAATTCCAGGTTCCGTCGTGAATAGAAAACGTTTGGGTCCGACGTTTTCTTTCCAGATATGAATAAACAAAGAAATCAAACACCATTTTGTAAAAAAAAAACGAGAAGAATTTTGGTATTGTCATTAATTAACGTACCCTATCAAGCTCTTCTTCAGTGGCCATGGTTCACTTCTACAATTTTCACAACATCCAGTTCACAAAATACTATTCACATTCATATTTATGTTCATTTCAAATCTTTTATCTCATGTAGGTAAGTGTAAAAATTTTGCGTTGCGTCGCATGGTGGTTTCGTACGATCTTCTCTGAAGATTGAATGGCATAAAGATTGAATCGAAGTTGGTATCGGCACCGGTTGCAAACGAAAATTGTTTACCCAATTTGATAATATAATTTGTCACGTAAATATTCATTTATACTGTAAAGACACGCATAGCTTTAATGAACCATTTCGACGTCGTTAGATTGCGGTACACGATGCGGCTTTATTTATAACATGCGGTAAAATTAATATTTACTAATCGGGATGATATAAAATGTGCTCAGTTTCGTTTCTATTTTACGTTCGATAAATCATTGAATAAATGATAACGTAGACAATTTCCTGTAATTATTCATTCTGTACCTAAAATTAAGGAACCCACCATTCAGATTTAAGGCCCCGTATTATCAAAAGTGTTAGAACGCTATGAATTTAATGAAATTAATATATACACAACAAACAAATATTTTGTCTATTTATGCGAGAGTAATGAGCTGACGTCATTTAAACAAGAATTGCATTTCATGTCTGAATGCAATTTAATTATACATTTCATCGTTGGATTTATTAGTCATGATGGTTAATAGAGGGGATAATTGGATAAGCAATTTAGGTCAAATTTATGATTATTTTAACTCTGAGACGGTTGCACGCAAACTATGAACAAATATGATAAAATATAATATTTTTTAAATTTAAACTTTTCCAGGGATAAAAAGGGTGTAAATTTAATTTTGGATGAAAAAAAAAACATGACAAATGAAATTTTATTTAAACATATCTTTTCTGTTGTTTATTTAAACATATCTTTTCTGTTGTTTATTTAAACATATCTTTTCTGTTGTTTATTTAAACACATCTTTTCTGTTGTTTATTTAAACATATCTTTTCTGTTGTTTATTTAAACATATCTTTTCTGTTGTTTATTTAAACATATCTTTTCTGTTGTTTATTTAAACATATCTTTTCTGTTGTTTATTTAAACATATCTTTTCTGTTATTTATTTAAACATATCTTTTCTGCTCTTTTTCCGTTGCTATTCCTTTAAATGCAGACATCCAGTGGGTGCACACTTTTGTACTCTTCATCAGTCTCAAGGAAAACATTTCTTAAAAATATGTATGTTGGGGTCGAGTTCGCTCTTAAAACATAGAATGAAATAAAATCAACCCACGTATTTTTCTTTGCGAGACCAAATGTAATTGCAATTATTCACCACAGAAATAAAGGTTGTGTCCAGTTCATTCCATAACAGAAAATTACATTGAAATAAAACACGTTTATGTAAAGCCGCATCCCCTAGCTGTGCAACTGAATTGCGACAATTCTAATTACGACAAACAATATTACAGACTAAAAATCATTTGATCTCAGTTCTTATTAAAATAAACTATTTATTTACAAAACATACACATAAGATGAAAGTTATTTGATATTTTTTAAAAATTTATACAAAATGTACACCAGACTCGTTGATAAAATTATTGCAGCTGCAGTTTTCCTCCTGTTATTTTTTGGTTTCTTGTGCAAAATCTAAAAACATACATCACCATTAAACGTCAGTAAAAAGGCAAAATTACCTTAGATTCAAATTTCAGCACTTGTTCTTTCAAACTTTTGACGCATTCGACTAAACTTCGACTGGCATTTGTAAGTTGTACATCGCATATAAGCAAGTCGTTACGGACTACGGCACAGGATAAATTGGCATGATGCAAAATGAGTTGGTTGTAGATCTGATTTAAAACAATTTGAGTGTACACTTTATCAACGGATAAATCATATTTCATCCTAAAAGTTTCAAATATAATTTATCTATAAAACGGCAAAAGGTACGTACTCCGAAGCAATTTGTAAATTTTTGCTGTGGTTTAATATTTTTTTTCTTATGTCTTCTTCCTCCACACCCAGCAGAACCAAATCTTCGTCGATTAGTAACTTCAAGCTTGACGGTTCAATGTCATTATTTCTAAAGTTTTCTATGTATTTATCTGCATGTGCTGATTGCAAAATTGTTTCTAAAACGTCCATGTTTTTAAACGAACTCATGTTTGTTTGTATATTGAGGTTATGTACTATATGTCAAAACAACTATGAAATTAGGAACAAATTGCATCTCTGTAAACGAATTCTTAGATTCTCATTTTGGAATAAACAACAACATATTATATTTAAATGTTGTATGTTGTTACAATTTTTGTTAAAGATATATGTTAATATACAATATACATATTTCCAATTAAAATTTATTTAAAAAGTTTTTAACGTTTGATGGTGTACCCATTGCTGCCAACGTAGATTTGTTTATTTGGGATTATTTAAAATATCAGCATCGCCTTAGAAAAAAATACATTAATAACTAATAAAATAACTCGTTACTATTTTAAAATGAGTTTTGTATTAAACGTGTTTTATTTTACAAATTATGTGATGAACCAACTGACAGTGACGTGGATGTCCATCGTTGAGGTTATGTAAACAACGATTTGAAAATTTTTAAACGAAAACTGTTCTAAATATAGACAAACACAATAAACAAGATGTTTTACGAAGTAACGGATACGCAAAGTATGTTTAGTGTATTTTGTAGAAGCATAAATTTGAATTTCTTATTTTTTAGAAATTGGCGTCGGTTTAGCTGGATTTGGAATGTTTTTCTTGTTTTTAGGAATGCTATTATTGTTTGATAAAAGTTTATTAGCATTAGGCAACGTAAGTCTTTCATTATTGTATTTCATTTCACTGGTACTAAGTTTTTTTAGATACTTTTCATAGCAGGTTTGGCATGTGTAATTGGCCTAGAAAGAACATTTAGATTTTTCTTTCAAAGGCATAAAGTTAAAGCATCGATTGCTTTCTTCGGAGGTATCATTATAGTTTTATTAGGATGGCCGTTAATAGGCATGCTGTTGGAAATGTACGGATTTGTATTATTATTTAGGTACGTTGTTGTTGATTACCTTCAAAACATGCTTAAAAAACTAAAACGAAAATATATTTTATTGTAATTTTTTAAATGGTTTATAAGATTTTTAATGAAAAAAGAATTATTATAATCAAAAAAATTTAAAAACATTGGGATTTTAAGTTGACACTTAATGTAATAAACACATTAAAAAACTAATATTTTTGTAACTTTTAATTTTAGTGGGTTTTTCCCAGTAGCAGTTAACTTCCTGAGACGAGTGCCAATTTTAGGAACGCTCCTTAATTTTCCAGGAATTAGTGCGGTAAGTTTCTTGTTATGAGAGATTCTTTCATTGAACATTTTTGGTTATAAAAATTATTTCCATTCTTTACTAAATTACTAAAAAATTAAACTAAAACTTGCTATAATTAAACTAAACTAAAATGTATGTATATAATTTTAAATTTTGTTTTAGGTTGTGGATAAGTTAACGGGTGACTCGAGTAGAACAAGAGTGTGATATATGATTGGTGTTTAGTGGAATTGAGTTGTAAATTTGTAATTTGGTGTATTTTAAATGTGCAAAGAATATGACCCATGTATATATCATTTGCCAAACATATATGTGTGCATGAATAATTTAAAATAAAATTGTATTTTTATTTACAGTGCATTGAAAACCAGAAAATTTTAAAATTTGTATTTGCATGTATATCTTTTTTTATTTAATTTTTTTATTTAACAAAATACATTTTCCATTATATGTATAAAGTTTATTTATTTAAGTATGTTGCAATATTACAGCCAACGATTTTCAATTGGAACACTGAATAAGATTAAAATTTTGCTGTAGACAGATTTGTTCGAGTTCATATATTTGTTTTACAAAATATTTTCCAGTTTGATATTATTTGGAAATAGCTTGGCATCTGCTATGAGAAATTGGAGAATTTTAATGATCATAGCATAATATTTGTATTCAAGCAACAAATTTGAAAATTATCGAAAGATTATCGAAAAATGGAACGATGATTGAAATTCACTCTGTTGAATGCCTTTTCTAGGTGTATAAATGCCATGTAAGCTCTTGATTTGTTTATTAGCGTTTTCTCTATTACCAGATATGAATTACAAAACCTATATATTCTGCTGATATGGCATGCTGCTGCAATAGTCAGGCATAGATGCAGTTGAATTGGTGCATATATTTGGAAAGAAATTATCTGTACAAATTGGTTTGTATGGCACACATTGAGCATATAATATTAAGACTCAGTTCGATTGTTTTTCATCAAGCAGCTAACGATCTTTATCACAATGCAGCAAAGAGCCTTAAGAAGAATAGCAGAACATCATGAAGCAATTATTGTTTTATTGCAAATACGTTTTTAATGTTCAATTATAACACATTATTTGAAATTGTCTTAATAAAATTATGTATCTACTGATGTAAATGGTGTTATTTTCATGTTAACATATGCAACGTGTCATCATGTAACTATTTCCCACTGTCTATAGTCTTAAATGTATTATTATGTGTTTGAAGTGTACAGGGAATGGTTATTAAAATAGTACAATCATTTGAATAAAAAGTAGTGGGATCATTTCAAAATTTTCTTTAACTTCGACCACTGGTTATTTTTGTTATTATATATGTACAGGCATCTCGTAATGAATAGAATGTTTAAATTTCAAAAACTGAATCTCTAGGGACTGGCAAAACAACTTAATAGTGCCAATCTACAATAAAGGCGTGTAAATTTTGAGAATTTCAGGGCAATATGCCTATCTTTGGTAAGCTTCGAAATATACACAAGAATAATAGAGAAGTGGTTAAGGCAGTTGATAAGGAACAAGCAGCATTCAGACATAAAAGACAGACGAACGGTAATATATACATATTGAGACATTTAATGGAAAGAAGGACCCTGTTACAAACCATATGATCTTTGTTTATTGAGATGTAATGCTAGATTTATACTGCAGATCATCCCGATCTCCAATGAAGTACAGCAGATTTTTTGTTAATATTTGTAATAATAATCTACTGTTATATGATGGAATAATGTAAATACACGTTGTTAATATTTAAATTACTTTGCAAATTTAATTTGATGTTCAAAATGAAAACTTTGCTTTTGCATGTGGGTATGTACGATATATACAATACTGTATATTCGGTTGCCTATCATTAAGGCATTTTACAACTTCCTATTTTTGTTATTAATTTTGTTTTATTGGTTGTTATTTTATATTTTACAGCGTTGTTCGTGCATTTTATTTATAATGCATCAATGATTACTTGTCCTGAAAGTTAATTTTTAATTTTTTTTTGTTGTCGAAAATGTCTAATCTTATATTTTGTTATTAGTTTTTGAAAAGTTTTAATCGTATTTATTTAAAAAAAAATTGTTAAAATCTCTCTAAAAAGATAATTATTTAAATTGATTGTGTCCATATTTAAAAAGGTCCATGGACCCCACCCTCATGCATGTGCATGGCAACAAGGACTCGACTTCTTGTTGGGGTGGGGGGATGTGTACGCCGCCGCCGCCGATGAGTGTAAACTCGAAGAGTGACGTCACGCACCCGCCCGACATCCTACACTTGTCTTGCGCCGGATCCACACACATTTCTAGTCTGCAAGGCAGTTGATTGTGTTTGTGTAGTCTTTGTGCTCGCGTTTTTAGTTCAGTGTACGCTGTCTTATCAATTAAACAAGCAAAGAAATGGCAACAGAAGTCGAAAATAACGTTCCGGTAGCCGCCGAAACGAAAGACATTAAAGAAGAAGCGCCTACGGCGGACAGTAAGGCCGAAGAGGCGGCGAAACAGGAAAATGCCGGCGGTGATGCACCGGCAGCCCCGGCTAAAGAACCGGCTCCGCCTAAAGTTGTAGTGCACAAATCCAACTACGAAAAAGATGTGGTTTATCTGTATCAATTTTCACGTACGCCGCTTTTGCCGTCGCTCTCGCCCTATTGTCTCAAAGTGGAAACTTGGCTACGACTCAGCAACGTCAAATACGAGGTTAGTTCTGTTTATATTTGATGTAATTACTAATTTAACCGATTTGTGTGTAAACATTACTTTGTTTACAAACTAATTGTACGAAACGCGTGGGCGAGTCCCAGGGTTGTTGTCCTACGGGTCGGGTCAGGGATGCTTTCGCAGATTCCGGCGGCCATTTTCGATCATTTTCTCCGCAGTTGTGTTATTTATAATATTTAGTACACATCGCATTGTTGTTTACGACCTGTAAGTGTGATTAAAATGAGCTTAAAAAACTAAATGATGGGATGAACTTATTTATTTAATAAGAATTATGAAGTTTTATGTCAAAAGGAGCCATCTCGTAAGCTAAGCCTACTTGTATCATTCGGCAATGAAATTGCGCATCTTTCAATTTCTATGGTGTACAGGGTATTTTCAATAACTTTGTTACCGGTGCGGTCAGTACGTTTTATTCTATAGGCGAATTTCTTAAAAATCATTGGGATGTGTATGTAATCAAAGTATTTTGCGTAGTTATTCAATTTCTTTGAATAAGGTCTAATCTACGATTGTTTAATTTAAAAAAAAAGTTCATGACTCAGTTAAGATTTTTGGTATTAGATTACCATACGTAACAAACTTAAATAATCATATGAATTATTTTACATTTGGCGATTATACTCGAGAACCATACGCGATCATCTGTGTTTCCAGATTAGTAAAGCTTGTTAGTGGCTAACCGAAGGAAAACCGATACAGGGTTAAATTTTGATTTTGACACAAGCGACATTGAAAATACAAAAATTAGTTGGGTTGGGTTTGCGCAATATTCGAAAAATTTTCAGATTATAAATCACATTACAAAAATGTATAGGCTTGGGTTGGGTTTGCTCCTTAATTGAAAATTATCCATTATCTACCCCATAATGGTTTAAGTGGAAAAATATACATTTAGAGAGTTTGGCTGTCAAAGTTTTTTGTCGTAATTATTAATTATGGTCATTTTTTTTTTTTTTAATCAATTACAGATGTGAGTGTAATAGGAATAATTAAAAAAAAATTTCTGTTAGCCAACTGATATTCATCTACAATTTGCGTTTTTTTAAACATATGCTCTTAAACCCTTATGACTCTAATCCATTCAATTATACAGTTAAATCGGGACATATGGCAGCCCTATATTAGCAGGCCATTTTAATGACACTTTTGTTTTTTGAATGAAATACATAAGTTACTAGATTTGAACAATGTTGAAAACTTATTTTTAAAAAAATAATTATTACGTAAATTCATTACAGTAAAATCATTAAAACATGTTTTTGTTAAATGAATATACAGGCTGTTCCAAAATTCGCCTAACAGTTTCACACTACGGTCTTAACTGACAAGAGACAGCGGAAAAAATATTTAAAAAATTTCAGGTTGTTTACTTAACA
>JAFFZR010019811.1:0-23269 GCA_018397195.1 Lethrus apterus | reverse complement strand
GCTGGAATCAGCTACCCCAGAGACAAATAGCTTCTGCATTTGGGCACTGGAGAAGAATATTGCAAATGGTAGTTAATAAGAATGGGAAGCATATTCATATCTGTAAACTTATAATTGAGATAGTTTTGTTTATGCTCATACTTTTCAAAACAATAAGTTTCTTAAAAACCAGAATTTTTACATGCCTTCATGTCATGACGCAGAACTTTTGAGTTGGTGCTATCTCTTTAGAGCAAAAGTGCTTCATCTTATCTATAAAAATTGGGCTTTTCACTGGTATATTAATTATTAAAAAATATTAATAACTTACGAAGATATGAGCGTACAAAGTTTGTACCGTTTTTTTTGGCCCACTGTGTATAATCAATTTATTAGAGTTATCTTTTCAAACAACTAAATTTAGAGTCTATAATTAATATATTTACGTACGGACGTAAATCCGTTAACGATGACTTAGACATTTTAACTCGGATACTTCGATTAAATTTCTAAAGGATTTTCTTATCGTGTTTGTCATTTATATAAAAATGTTAATAAAAATATAATAATAATTCGAGAAATTGCAGAAAATCGAATTGTCATGTTTGATACACAAAAGCTGTGCTGATGAGGGTGGAAATCCGAAATCGTTAATTCATATATTTAAATATATAAAATAACAACAAGTGACATGCATTGAACACTCACCTCCGTAGACTAACGTCAGTTTCTGGCCGATTAAAGCCTTCGTCAGTACGGCTGCTGTGAGCGAACAATGCACATCGGATAATCGAGGTTAATCACTCGTAGGTAATGATATAACGAATATGTCGGATATAGCACACGCCACCCGATGTTACATCCATCACCGAAAGGTGGATCTGTAACATCATTTTCGTTTAAATATATATACATATATTTAAGTCTTTAAATTTGATTTTTTTTTAAAATTTGCAATCTTCTTGCGGAGAATACATAACAAATAGTCCCCGAATCCGTCCTTTCATCATTACGTTGAGAGTGATCACAGACAAGATCTCATCCGACGATTTATCGTACGAATTATGCAGCGAAGCGTCTGGTTTATTCTCCGAAGCGAACGAAGTAAGACCTCGTTACTGACATTTATTCAGGCGTAATTCTTTTGTGAGTGGAGTATGTCACGAGAGCCCTTAAAAAGCTTCCGCGGAGAGTCTTTCATAAAATACCAACTCGAATTTGAAGGTCAACTTTTAAAGGGCATGGTTTTTACACACGATGTTTTCGTTTTTTTTTGTACCAACGTAAAGATTTTTTTTATTTCGAAATTTTAGGGTAATTTTTAAAATTAAGAGCGTCACACGGATGGTAGCTGTATCATTGGGTTCGCAGGGATCATTTTCTAATGCAAGGTTTTCTTTGGTGTTTTTGCAAAAAATGTATAAAAATCTGGAAAAATGAAACACTTTTTTTAGTTGTGAGGTTGGAAAAAATTCTAACAAATTTGGAAATTTGTTAAAAAAAAATTAATAAAAGTGGCCAGAAAAGGGTTTGTAAGTTTGCTAGTTCAAAACACAACCAATCCAAGTTAGCTAATACCAAGCGACCAATTCTATCCAATCCCACAAAAACTTTATTAATTTTTAAAACCATTTCCCACCATTTTGCTATTTTTTAGGTTTTTATTTTATTTGTGTTCTTATGGACTAATTAATTTTTATTTTTTATATATTTTTAAAAAAAAAATTTTGGTATCAACTTACCTTATTGAAACTCGATCAAAAGATTTTTTTTTGATAATCGGGATAGGAAAATAGTTGTGGACAGATTGAGTTGCTTTTTCGTTCTTTTGTAACTTTTTTTAAATTTTCTTTTCAACTTTTGTATTTTATCCATTTTTAACATTTTTTGAAATTATTGTCAGTTATCGAAAACCCAACCCAACTCAACAAAAATGTATTTAATTTTCTAAAAAATAAAGAAATTTACATGCCAAATTTTACGTCTTTTTGTCGATACTGAGACACATTTCATTTTTTTGTGGGTTAAATCATAGGCGCGCAAAGAATAATTTGACGTTATTCATATTTATCTTTTTTTTTTCTTGAGCGTGCAACCAAATTAAAACTCAAGTTGTGCAATAAAATATATTTATTACGACACACAATATTAAAAAATTTAAAAATGTGTTTCGTGATCTTCGTCGGGTAATATATATATTTATTCACATTATTTCTGTTATAATCAAAAATGAATATACAGGGTGAGTCATAACGTACGGAGGAGATTGAAATGGTAGTAATATAAGATCAAAATAAATTTTTTTCTTAGTAAACTTTTGACCAAAGAAAGTTGCATTAGTTTAAAATTTTTAAAAATTAACGCCCACTTTTTGAATACCACTGATATTAATGAGGAATCAGTGTTTTTTTTAAATTTAAGCATTTTAAAAACAATTAAATAGCTGCTACTTTTATGTTTTGAATTTTTTTAAATTTTACGTTGTATAAATAACAAGGTATATTCAATTTAAATTAAAATGTCAGTTACTAGCATAGTTTGTACAGAATGTTCATTAATCGATTTAATTTTAACTAGCTGTAACTTTCTGGTTACTATGTTTTGGTCAAAAGTTTACTAAGAAAACATATTTATTTGGTCTTCTCTTACTACCCTTTTAGTCTCCTCCGTATGTTATGACTCACCCTGTATTTCTCGTTAAATTTTAACCAATAATAATAGTCAAGAGTTATATTTACGCCAATGTTAAAAAAAAACACCGCAGGCTAGTTTACCAGTGCAATTCCTAGTGCGATTTCATTAATAGTACGAGGAGTATTCATGCGGCGAACTATTGAATAGTTCTGTACATGTTCGAGGCCTAAAACCTTTTGTGTCATATTTATTTTACATGTGCCGCTTTCATTTTATATTTTCGAACATGAGCCTTAAAGTCCGCGCATTTTGATGACATTCTAGCCGAAAGAAAAAAATATTACAGGTTAAAAGTTACCAAGGAAAATAAATTTCCCACGATAATCTTTCTTTCTTTTTCGACGTTCTTCATTTTTTTTTTTTGAAGTACAGTCTACTTTTATTATTTGCGGTTAATGTTCAGCCATTTTTTTTTGGAAAATCATTTCTTTTTAAATTTTATCATAAGTTTTCCTTTTTTGTCGAGTTCGATATTTTGATATTGTTGTGTTATTATTGTTTGACAAATTTCTTAAGGTTGAATATTTTAATTTTTGATTGTGTTTGCTTTGATTTCCAAAGTGCACAAATATTTTCTTTTCATTCGAGAAATCTTTGAAATTTTTTGCAATTATATTTCTGAAATTTTCATTTCTTGTATACTATTTAATTATGCTTTGTTCTTCTTGTTTATGGTGGCAGTATTTTTTCCTTTCACAAGTTATTTATTTTTTTTTCTCTTTGGACGTATTAAGTTAATTTAATTAATTTTCTTCTTTATTTTTCCATTCCCATTCGGAGAGCATATTTTTTTATTCATATTTTCTTCTTATTTTTTTTTAGGTTAGGGAAGTGTAGTCAATTTTTTAAATCACATTCCACGTTTCCATATAAATATATTAAAAGAAATGAATTTTTGTTAAAGTTTTTTTCGCGCAAGAACTTAATGATTTTTTAAAATTTGCAATTTGACATTTTTTGGCTGTGGATAGTGTATATAATTTCTATGACTTCTTCATTTAGTAATTATTTATTTTTCCATGTTGGACGTTTTTGATAATTTTATTTTCATTTTCTATTTCCATTTCCATCTTCATTTTTAAATTTCCCAATTTTTTGATCGTTTTCTTCTTGTATGGAATTTTCTCCGTTTAGTTTTTTAAAAATATTTACATATTTGATTTTTACCATTTCCAAAATTGTGTCAACAGAAGTCTTAAATTTCCAATCTATTACTTGTTTAATATTAAATTCCCAATGTTGTTTTCAAAATATCTTCCAACTTCTTTGTGTATTTAACGTGAACGAAAAAATCACAAGAAAATAGTAAAAATTCAAGAATAAAAATGAGAGAGAAATGGAAAGCCTCAAGTTCCCATTTCTCTCTCATTTTTATTCTTTAATTTTTTACTATTTTCTTATGATTTTTAGTTTCACGTTAAATACACAAAGACAACAAAGTGTGAATAAGATAAGGCAAGATACAACAATGAATTACCTCCATTCATATGTAAAATAATGTGTAACTAACTGTATGAAACGTGTAACTTGTGTATACATGATTATTTACTATATTACGTGTGGACGTCTAATTTCAATATTTATTTTACTACCACCCAAGCTCGGTGAGCTTTTACTTAAAGCGCGAATATTGAACAACGAAAAAAGTTTTCACTCTTGCTTTCGTGGAACAAAATTATTAACAAAAATATTAATATGTGATTATTGAGACGCACGTCAATTATAAAAACTGTACGTAATAAAAAATAAAAATTAATAAAGATCCTCTTTGCAATGTAAAAATTGATATGGACGTTGAATTGTAACGTTTAATCGTCAGCGACACAATGGGATATTTTGACGTAAATTGTCGACGACCTCGAAGAAAAGGTTCGATTCTGCGTATTTCTTTTCTTGTCCGGATCGGTAGCTTGAAATAACTGATGGGTATTGAAATCATAAATTGGCAAAGGAAACAAATCATTTAAAAATACCTCTTGAGATTCTATAAAAGTCCTTTAAATGCAACACTTTTGTTAGTAAATACTTGGAAAAATGTCTTGACATATCAACCAGTAATTCTTCAATGAAATGATTGTAAATAATAAAGATACGGATAATTTCCCAGTTTAATCAAATTTATTGATTTTTATTACAAAAAAAGAGAAAAATTAGAGAAACGTGTAACTCGATGCTGTCTTTAAAAACAAGAAACTACAACTACAGTAGGGCTGCCGCGTGCTGGTGTTCAGGTTGTGCCCCTTACAAAGGCGCCTCATCGAGGAGGCGCCATGTCTCCTTTCGTACTCATCTTTTGAATTTCATTTACGGAGCGAACCCAACCCATACCACCTATAATACATCTTTATTCAAAAATTTAAAAAAATCACCTTTTTCAATTTCGGAGCGAACCCAACCAATACAACTTATAATACATCTTTATCCCAACATTTTTAAAATCGACCTTTTTCAGCTTCGGGGCGAACCCAACCAATGCAACCTGTACATCTTTATCCCAAAACCTGGCGTGCAAAAATAGTCTAGTCAATGGAATTCATTCCGTCTTCCTTTTTTACAAATCTTGTATCATTGAATGGTGCGCTTAAATTTAATTTACATAAAGGCACCTTTTAACCACGGAGCGGCCCTGTACATAAGACACTACAATTTTAAAAACACAACGTAACTCTTTGTATTTTCTTTGTATGCGTTTAACGTACACACATTAATTGTAGAAAACATTAATCCGCAATATGGCGGTTTTATTCTAAATTTAAATAAATATTCAAAAAATCAAAATTCAAAAATTCGAAATCCAGTTCTCAACACTAAAAGGCTAAAAAAAAAAAATCGGTTTACGAACCCATTTAAAAACAAATGAAACTCCTCAAAGGAGAAAACATCAAAATTATCATTTTTTTTTTTGATTTTACAAGAAATTGATGAAATTAAAAATAGTCAAAAAATATTTAAAAGGTTTAAAACCGATAAAATAATTATTATTTAATTTTTAAATTAAATTAATTAATTATTGACGTTTAAAATTTAAAACAATTGATACAATAGGAAAAATTAAAAAAATTCAACAATTTCTTCGAAAACTGAATTAATCGAAAATATAAGTTACACTGTAAAAATACTAAATATTAAGGAGATTTTTTTTTAATTGTAAAAACTGAAAAAACTAAACTTAAAAAAAAATAAAAATTGAAAAATCCAAAAAGTCTCAAAGTTAAAAGGTTTACGAACCCAATTAAAAACAAATGAAACCCCTAAAAAGACAAAAAAAAAATTAAAATTATGCATTTTTTAAAATTTTACAAGAAATTGTAAACTGTCTTTAGTTCTGCTTTATTTTCTTCTCTCTTTTTTCGTCATGTCATCGTTAATAAAAAAATTTATTTCCTTGGCTGTCTTTAATTTGGTCTTTTTTCAAGCACTTCCAGTTTATTCCCAAATGACTCAATTTCTTCAAAAACATTTGTTTATTTTCGTTGCTGATTTTATGCTTAAATAATCCATGAAGACACCTTTTCCTTATATGAGAAAATAGACATAGCTTTCTATTATTATACCGCAGACTCCACGTACAAATTAATATTTTTTGCAGTTTTGCAATTTCCTCATTGAAAACTTTGCAACAAACACTTCGCAAACCCTACTAACCTAAAACGGAAGGAACACGAGTTATTATCGGGTGAAAGTCGAAAATTGACAACAATTTGTAAGGAAAGTCTTATTTACCATTGACGTTAGCAAGAATCGGCGACAAATTGTAATAATTTAAAACAATAAACCGTTTAAGTCGATTCAATAAGTAAACAATAAATTGCCGTAGCAACGACGACGATCCGGGAAACGATCGTAAATCTATAAATAAATTAAAACGATCGATAAATACAAAGTTGGACGTTTGTGCATACATTAAATGTTTAAATGAATTAATTTATATAAATAGGAGATAAATCATTATTTTATTAGCCTATCAATCATTTGAATGTACGTATCGGTAAATGTTATCTCGATTTAGTGGAATTCTTGCACGCTATTTTATAATAAATATAAGTAATAAATATGCCAGTGACGTCGTGCACACGACTCAATGCGTGATTGATATTATTTCTTATTAATTGTTTAATTGCTTCCGACGTTTATAAAAAAATTACATACAAATTATAATTTACCAATGCGGCGGGCAATTTGTGCTTTGGGGTAAAAGCTCGTGATTTAAAAATTGATTAATAGGACGGGTGGGCCACCTACCGCATTTATAAACAAGCGGTTCGTTAATAGTGAGAAATTACTGTAATAAAGGTGTCATCATAAGCGGAAATTTGGAGGAGAAGAAGGACCGCGGTATACCTTCGACGTAATTGCGGACACTTTCGGATGGTCTAATGACAGAGCTAGAGTATCTATCGCACGCTTGTTATAGGTATGCAGTGGCGGGTAAACTTCATGGACACAAATTTTTTTCTGGTTACGTTTTCAAAGGTTTTGACATTCTTCAGCCACGTTTGTAACTATTTTTTATAGTTCAATGCAATGAAAAGGATTTTTTCTGGATACGTTTCATGATTTTTCATTTTTAAATTTTTAAAAATATTTTGGTATTTTTCGTAATTTTTTTTTAAAATACGAAGACTTTTATTGTGCAATGCTACATGAATTATAATAATTGTGGTACCAATTGACCGATGGATTTGTTGACACATTTATACAATTACTTTTGCCGTTTCAAAAATTTTCAAAATTAAAAAGTTTAAGTCTGAAATTTAATAAATTAACTGAAACAAATGAAAATTTAAAAAATCAAAATCATCAGAAAGTTTTTGTAATTAGAAAATAAAAAATTTAAAAATAACAAATATTAAAAAAACTTCATTGAAACAAATTGTATCTCTAAAAAATTTTTAAAACGCTATAAAAACTGCCACAAATCGATAAAGGGTCTTTAATTCGCGTCTAATTTTCAATTCCAAAACAAATGAATCATTAAAAAACATCAAAAACATCATAAATATTTAATATTGAGGAGCATTTTATTTAAAAAAAAATAAATAAAAGCGTCCTTAAAATTTTTTGAAAAACTTTTGAATATAAACTTAAATAAGAGACCTGAAAATATATTATTGACGTTTAAAATTTAAAAATTCAACAATTTCTGATTCGAAAACTGAATTAATCAAAATAATCGATGTAAAAACTAAAAAAAAATAATAAAAATTGAAAAATCCAAAATGTAAGTCTCAAAGTTAAATAAAATAAAAAAGCGGTTTACGAACCCAATTCAAAACAAATGAAACTCAAAAGACAAAAAATTAAAATTATCCAATTTTTTTTTGATTTTGAAAGAAATTGACGAAATTAAAAATATTTAAAATATATTAATATTTAAAAGGTTCAAAATCGATAAAATAATAATAATGTTTTCCAATCTAACTAAAACAACTGAAAACAAATTATTGAAGTTTAGAATTTAAAACAACCGATACAAAAAAATTTTAATTCATTTAATTAAAAACATCAGTAACACTGCTGGTAAAAATATTAAATATTAGGGATTTTTTTTTAATTACAGAAGAGTGAATAGTCTCCGAAAACTAAAAAAAATGAAAAAGTCTAAAATTAAAATCTAATACAAAAAAATCGGCTCACGAACCTAAAAAAAAGACCAATTAAACGAAAAATAATTTCAATAAAATTATTTTTATTTTACAATAAAAAATAGTAAATTAATAAATTCAAAATCGATAAAATAATTATAACGTTTTCCAACCTATTTAAAACAACTGAAAACAAATTATTGACGTTTAAGATTTAAAACTACTGATACAATAAGAAAAATAAAAAAGTCAATATTTCTAATTCGAAAACATCAAAAACATCAGTTTCTAAAAATGTTAAATGTAAAGGTATTTTTTAAATAAATTTCAAAACTAAAAACTCGAAACCCAATCTATCAAATGTGTTTCCATTGGAAGAAACTTCAAAAATATGAAGTTTACAAAAGTTGAAACTTAAAAATCAGTAAAAAAATCCATTATACCCATTAAATTAGAATAGAAAATCTCTAAACGAAAATGTCCTACGAAAGCTCGTATTTGGAGCTTTATTCCCCTCACAATGGATTTGCCTAAATTTCCAAGACAAATGCACAAGCTTTTAAATTAAAGAATTAAAGAATTTTAAAAATTATCAGGCTTATAATGGGTTTAAATAATCATAAATGTAGTTGCATTGGATGTGGAAAAATCAAACCAAATTTTTGTGAAATAAAATTAAGATATAATCGTAGACCAGATTGATGAAAAATGTTTGAAAGCTTGTAAAGCTCGAAATTTGGACGTCAGGAGTTCTGTGAAAAAACAACATTCATTAAATTTGTTCAAATTATGCAAAGACCTTGGTCCATTAATTCCAAAGCCAATCAAAAATCAAACAACAATGCTTTCAGTGGATTTACCCACAAATGTTAGAAGATTCCAAATTTGAAAGCCAAGAGCTTTGTTGCAATGTATTATTGACAAATTTATAAGATAAATTAATGGAAAAGCCTTTAAAGTCGAAAGATATTTAAAAAGAATATATTTCCAAAAAATCATAAAGTTCGTTCTGATGGATTGAGGTTTAACCACGATGCCTTATGGCTTTATAAAATTGCAAGATATATTTCTAGAAGGCAAAGTAGACCTCAATTACATTACAAAATCGGTGAATTATGTTTTTCAAAATCTTTAAGTTTGAAAGCGTGGTAGACACTTGGTAGAGACTTCAAGAGCTTCGTTATAATAAATTAGAAAAACAAGACCGTTTTCGAGGAATTTATGAAAATTTGTATTACAAATTGCAAATGCAAAGGCCTTTAAAATCCAAGTAAGAAAGGTTGAAAAATCACTCACGAAGGCTTAAATCATGAAATTAGCCGTACGGTACGTTTATCGCTGCATCTCGATAAATCAAAATGAAACATCGTTCTTAAAATTTGATTTATTTTCTCCTACGTTTTTTTCTTCTCAGTAAAGTCAATATTGTCAATAACGACTGTAGAAAATTAGTAATTATTCGCACTAAAACGTTACGTAACAATAACTAATATACATAATAATAGTCAATAAATGGTTATTTATGAAAGATAAATACCTCTCGTAGATAAGAATTTATGTCGACGCCAATAAAACACGACAATGAAATGGGCAAGAGACTTAATAAAATCAAACACTAAACTCTTACAAGTCAGCCGTGAAGCCGTCAAGTGCCGGACGATTATGCTCCGACATGGCCGCAAATTCAAACCGCACGGTTTCGTTATTTCGACAAGTGATTAATAGTCGCCGAATGGTGGTCGTAAAGCGAAATGGAAACGTAAAGACCATTATCTAATCTAAAGCACCGATCGGACTAAGTGAACGGAGTACCTTCAACAGATGGAAAAAATCTGCATCCTTAATTAACGGACGAAATTAAAAACAATAACTCAAAATTTTATGTATTTCTACGGCACTGGACGCGAAACGAACCGCGCGTCCGCCGTGTGAGATCTCACAGACCAAAATAACGACGTGCATTTATAAATGAAAGAATATTTCAAACGCAATAAAAAACTGGATTGTTTATAATTATTATATTTTAAATAATTTGTATAAAAAAGCATTTAAATTAACATTTTTTTACATAAATAAGTGAAGATGGAACTTCCGTTTTTGCGTACTTAAATTTGATCTCTATGTAAAATTGATAGAATCGTTTGTGGAGCTCAGCAGGTTTTTTTTATATGACATCTTAAAGTTTATTTCATCAACTGGTATTAATGACATTTTTGCCAAAATTTATTACTTCAATTTAAATCAGGAAATATGTTTGTTAAAAAATTTCCCAACAATCGTCTGTTTCCAATATTTTTTCTTTGTTAAAAACACCTTTAACTTGACTCAATCCACACATTTCATATTCACTTCCTCTCGTTAATTCTTCTTCAATTTTTTACCCCTTCCTAAGCCCCCTTCACAGGTATCCTTAGGTGCTTCTCTTCCTTTTTCCTCCAGTTCAACTTCCCACAAAAAATCCAAAACATTTTCAATGAACCCCGAAATTTAAAAAGAAAATAAATTTTGAAAAACATCTTTTTTTACTTTTTACATTTTCCTCACATCGTGCCGAAAAATCTGTTGCAGTTAAGCCAATAATGTTAGAAAATGAAACTGTAAAAAACACAAATTATCAATAAATACTATCGCTACAGGCTCTTAGTGGCTCTTGGCTTCAATTTTCTTCACTTTTTTGGTGAAGGTGCTTTTTAGCAAAGAAAAATTGCATTTCAGCGGATTTCTATCTGCCATATTTTATTTTGCTCGACTACAACTTGTCACAATACAAACAAATGTTTCCATTTTTCTCGTAAATCGTTCGCGTACAAACGCACTTTAAAATGACATTCAACATCAAAGATTTAATTACGGTGGTCGTTTATTAATCAATCCTTAATTAAACCTCTCCGACCGAACATACATTCCATTGTCCTTTTATAGCCATTTGTAGCATGAGACAGTTCGGACTGGTGAACTGGGAGAAATCAAGTGGCAACGGACTCGTAGAATGTGTAGAAGTGAGCTTAGTTTTACGGAGACCGCCTCATCCATCATTCCGGCAACATACACACTCACCTATGTCGATCCATCAATACTAACATAAGCCTACACCGGCTCCAATTAGTCAGACCGAGCTATCGGCCCTGTGACAACCGACCAAATCTCGACTACTTCGAACCGCTTCGAACATAAAATCACATTACGACACGGTAGACGATCTCGTAATCGTCGGAGACCTGGTGACGTAAATTCGCATTTTTGATGAATTTTGCGACTAAATTGACGAAAAAAAAAGAAGAAAAATTTAGGAAACAGTTAAAACTTGTAAATTAAAGTAAATTGAATAGACGTTGAATTAGATCGAATAGCTTTGAATTCTTTCCCATCCGCCATCAGCACACGGTCATTTTCGCAAATGAGTCTTTCATTAATTTTCAAATTCTTTTGAGTTTAATTTTTTTAGATTGGGTTGGATTGGTTTTAATTAAATTGGCTCGAATTTTGTTGGATTAGATTGAATTTGTAAACTAATCCAACCTAATCCAACCACCTAATCAAATAAAATCGAGCCAATTTAATTTAGACCAATCCAACCCAATCTAAAAAAATTAAACTCTAAAGAATTTGAAAATTAATGAAAGACTCATTTGAGAAAATGACGTGTGCTGATGGCAGATGGGAAAGAAGGGATGAGTTCAATGAGGGAGAGATTTGCAAGCTTCCTGGAGCTGAAAACCGAGACGACCAAACTCAAGGAATTGAGATGGCGGATGGAGGAAAGAAATGAAAATAACGTGGAAAGGAGAGGTAATTGAGGAAGAAGTGAGAGAGTGGATATACTTAGGAAAGCAACACATATGGAGATTATATACTATATGTGGGTAAGAAGGCAAGAAAGGCAAAAGAAGGACTGAGACAAGCACTTTGGAGTAAACGGGGCGGAAACTGGAAGGAACACTCAGGGATATGGAGATGCTCCCTTAAAAGCATATTGTTGTATAGGGCAATGTGGATTAGATTAAAAAACTGAAATCAATTCCAACCCAACCCATTGCAAATAAATCAAACTCGAAACAATAAAATTTGTGAAAACTGCATGGAAATTTAAAAAAATAAAGATCTGGGTTGGATGCGACTGGACGTGGGTGTGCTTCGGGCAGGTATGGTTTGAAAATACTGCCTGGCGTACAGAGACTTTTGCGATGACAAATTTATTTTTCTTTATCAATAATATTTTATCCAAGTATACAATTTTCAGAAAGAATAAGGCCTCTTTCTGATGGAAGAATACCGCGACTTTTTCACATAAAAAAATACGTACAAGAAAATACATAGCATTGTAAGTAGTCTTCATGTGGTAAAAAGAATGCACAATAAATTGGTCACCCAAATGGAAGAAACTGATTGAAAAAATTACGTAAAAATCTACAGAAAAGTCAAAAAATAAACCCAATTTGTATTAAATAAAGTTGAAGAATATTACGCAATTTTTGAAAGGAAAAGAACACGAGGTTCCAAACAAGGAATGATAATTTTCATGAATTTTGCGATTAGATCGATGGAACAAAACACATGTAAAACGACAGTAATTATTAACGTTGAATTTTGTAAATATTGTAGAAACAAGTGAAGCATAAAGCAAAAAATTCCATCCAAAAATATTCAAATTCTACAAAAATTGACAAACACAGGCACAAGCAGAAAGATAGATGTGCAGACAGACAAATCAATACCTCTATTGGTTGAGTAGAGGGCCAATAAATGCAGGATGGGGGAGCAATATGGGCGATGCAGATTTTGTGAAGAGGGAAAAGATGGAAGTATGCATTTATGGACGCAATGTGAGGTAGTAAATCAGGATAAAGATAAAGAAAAAGGAGGGAGATAATGGAAAATCATTTTTTTATTTTATTTAACCCTTTCTGTTCTGCCACCTCAACAGGTCGAACCCAATTACAGAGTGTGGTCTTTGGGTTGCGGCCATGACCGACTTACAGTTGTTAGAAACCATTCCAGCATATGCTGCAAGGATTAGGGAAACGTGGGAAACCTAAACGGAATAGTCGGTCGGAAGACCAACTCAAAGTTAGAAACATTGTAAACTTCATCTTTGAAATAAAATTCCAATGTCTGTAACTAAGATTTGAACCTTAGACCTTGAGATTACTGACCTACTGACTAAGCCACTAGACCAATCATCCCAAATCATGTGTGAGACAGGGGAAGTATTGGATAGATTAAGGAAGATGGATGGGGGAGCACCATGGGGGAGCAGTATGGGGGAGATGTGTGGGGGAGAAGTATGGGGAAGCAGTATGGGCGATGCGATGGAGAGGGAAAAGATGCATGGATGCATTACTGGAGTAAACCGGGATGAGGACAAAGAAAAAGGAAGGAGATAATGGAAAATCATGTGTGAAACAGGAGAAGGATTGGATAGATTGAGGAAGATGAAAGAGAAAATGGAACGGAAACGAAATGTACGTAATAGAAATATGTTCAGTGTTAAATGCCAAATAAAGATTTTTTTATATATTGATATTTATATTCCTCAATTTGACTATTTATTTATTATGTCTGGAATTTTTTGGATTTTTTTGGAATAAATTGGAAATAATTCGAAATTTTAAGTTGTGCCGCTTGTAAGCGAAAAATTCCGCTCAAGAATGAAAAACACCCCCGAACATCATAATTACCTATTTTCCGTGCTGAAATGAAACCTTCGAAACCATTAACAGCGTAAAAATGACACCGAACAATTTCCACTTATCCCCGACGAGCGATGACTTCATTAACGTTTACAAGGCTCATTTTAAGCCACTTACACGAAGGTAATTTACGGCACGGCGGTTTACTGTTTACATTTTTGGAGCATTTTATCAGTACGAACGCCTCGAGCGTTAAATTACACTGGATCTGAACGTTCACATGAAACACTTCCTAAATTGTTCTACGGGTTAACTGTGAAACGTAATTTATAACTGCAATGAAACTGATTTCCCTCGGTACACACCTAAAGCACGTCTTCTTTATGGTAACTTCCTGCATTGTGCCCAAATGTGGTTGCTCTTATCATCTACGTGCATTCAACATTAATAAAGGACTTAATAGGATTTTTGAAGTTTGTGAATCTCTATTATTTTTATAAAACAGACCTCCACGAAATATAATACGTCTATCGATCCAAAATGCAAACACAAATCAATATTTTTTGCCCCCTTGCCCCCATCCCCCAACATTAAACGCTTCAATTATGTGTGTGGTCGATGACTATCTGGCTTTTTCGAAACACGAAATGACAAAAATACTTCCTTCTCGTTTGTGTCGTCGGTTCCGCAAACGAGACCGACAGAGATGAGAAAATCCTCGATTGTGAAATTGGAGTAAAGGCCGGCCAATTAAGTGGAACCCTCGGATGTTTCGAACGATTTACGATTTTTACGGGGAGGTTTTGGCAATTATTGCCTTAGAGCTCGTGCGTTTTTTTTTTTTTTTTTAATGACGGTCCTCGGATTGAGATTGAGACTTAAAAATTTAATTCGTGGGGTCGTTTAATTAATTATGTTGTCCGATTCGATGATATACGGGTGAGATTTATTGAGTATTTTGAGGCGATATTTCATGAAAAGTGATGGTTCTTTGCTAAATCGTTTTATTTTCAGTAAAATGTTTTCAGGATGGCCGGCAACTTAATAATCAACTCAATCGTACAAAAATTTATAATTCGTCAATTGTGTTGCATTTTAAGACTCGAATCCAACACATCTTAATGTTAGATTTAATATTTAATTTAATATTAGATTTAATCTAGTGGATAATTTTATAATCTAACAGTTTTAAACAGTTTAATTGATTAAACCCAACTTTACTGTAGATTTTTGTAATAGTTTCTTCATCTTCACAGTTTAAAACCCAAAAATCCTATCCAATTTGTACAATGAAGATTTACTGCAATGAAGGGCATTTAAAAATTACAAAATTAATTTAATTAAGTGTTTAATAAATTATTTAAAAAATCAAAAAAATCTATTCTACTGTTGGAAAAATTTGATCTACTTGGTTTTAAAAATATTTAAAACGTTTGGAAACACTTTTAATTAAAATTCTCCAATCTTTATACATTTTAAAGCTTTTATATAACAGTTTTTTTAATTTTACAATATTTTGACATTTTATTTAAGAAATCTCTTAAAGAAATCATGGGGACCGGACGAATAATGAACACTGGAGGGCTTAAAAGGAGATTCTTTGTAAAACAATGTGTGTGTGTAAATGTTAAAATGTCTTAATATTTCCTTTTAAAAATGTTTAAAAAAAAATACATATAAACAATGTAAAATAAAATGAAAATAAGAAAAAAATGCTGATGCATAATATTTTATATTATGACATAAAAAAAAACACAAAATGTCATCCTCGTTACGCACAAACCTAATTAAAGCGAGTTTGCAGATACGACGATGGCGGCGGCAACATAACAGACAAAATTACGATAGAGATAAGAGCACGTGCCTGATGGGTGCGCTTTTCGCTCGTGGGAATTCGGCCAGGGAATTTAACCAATTAGGGTACCCACTCGAAATCGACGTTCTTATTACGCACTTACATCTTGATAATTTAGCACCGGTCGCCTCCCCTTCCTTCCAAACAGACGTACAAATCTTGTTAAATAATTAATTTCTAATTTAATTTATAAATTATAAAAAGTCATCGTGTCTTGATTGGACTGAGCTAATGAATTTTGAAACGTTGTTAGTTCGTATATAGATGTTAAAATCGTTGTGTCGCTGTGAATCTGTGCCAGGAGGAAAACGTCGATAACTATGACCCAAATAATGTGGATGTGAAAATTACATTTTCGTGTTTGTAGTGTACTTTGTTTTATTTTCTTATCGATTTTTCAACCAACGAATAAAATGGTTTTCGACACACGACGAAGGAAACACGACAATTTTTTTTTTAATTTCTAAAATTTTGTCCCAACGCCCAGACATTTACAACAATTTTTCGTAATTTATTTAGAAATGTAGCAGTTTTTTTACTTTATTAAGTTTTCATCAAAATAATTTTTCCAATTTCTGATCCACAGAATCTTACATTAAGGGAATCAATTGCTCGTGAAGTTAACTAAATCCAAACTTTCTACAGTTTCAAAGAGAGAGATTTCTAAAGAGCCAATGAAATGACAATCAGATACAAAATATTGTCAATGAACTAAAAGCTTGTTAGTTTTAATTTAGAATATATTGATTCGTGTTGGATTAATAAGATTTTTTCAAAGATGGCAACTTCAGCTTTAAAATGCTATTTTTTTAATTATCTGGCGTGCACTGTTAAATCGTGGATTATTGACACACAACATGTCGCTTTTATCTTTAAAACGCCTTAATTAATAGCACGCCTTTATCCTTAAAACGCTTTAATCCGTAAGCTATCCATCCGGTGAGTGCCCGGTAATTTTTTTCCATCACTGTATACATGAAATTCTAATGATGGCAGTGAGCGTCCGGAAATTATTTTCCATTGCTGTACATTGAAAATAAAGGCTAAACAAAAAAATTTAATATATATATATAAAAAAAACCTTTTCAATAAACAAATTTCAATAAGAACAGCAAATCATCAGCTGATTTACAAAAACTTTAAAAACATCAAAAAATGGTAAAAATTATGAAGCATGTTTTTTTTTTTGGTTTAAAAGCTTTATCATCAGGCAAGCAATCAAGCAACCCTGTAAAAATGGACACTAAAATAATAGATTTAAACTATCGATGATTTTTGATTCCAATTGAATTTAATTATTTTTTGACTTGGGTTGGATTAACTATTATAATTTTTAAGGCAAAGTTTTGACGAATGACTTACCTAATGACAAATTGCAAGAGATGTGCGTGTTTGGGGGAATATTTGAAAAGAAAATGGAAGAAAGGTGGAACTGGATGACGAAGTCTAAGGGAAATGAGGACAAAAGGAGGACAAAAAACACTATAAAACACAATACGAACAATTTTTTTGTCATGAATGTTGTGATGAATTTTAAATATGCAGGATAATAATAATTACTTTATTAATCTTAATTGCTATACATAAGTAATATTAATTATGAATTATGCAATGAGGAATATAAAGGGATAAGTACTTGGGAAAATGTTTGTTATAAATACAGCAAAAAAAGTGTATATATACAAAATCTCTGGGGATAAGTAATCAGTGAAAAGGGTTAATTGCTTGGGAAAATGTTTGTTATGAAAAACATGAATCCAGGAGAAAAGTGTTCATATAATAAATATGGTATTTAATGAGAAGGTTCCTTTCTTCAGTGCAGTGGATTTCTGACTGTAAGGGAATTGGAGAGAGAGAGAGAGAGAGAGAAAGGTGAATAACCCATTGGGAAAGCTGAAAATTGTGCAAAAAATAAAAGAAAATTATAACAGAAAGAACAAAGAAAATAACATAGAGAAATAAAAAAAATTATTGAACTTTTACCCGATTGCAGACAAGCAAATTTCCATAAAATTAATCATAGAATATCAGAACGAAATTAATGCAATTAAGCAAAGATAATCGTCGAAAATTTGAGTTTACTGCCCACGTTTTTGTCGCAAGGAAGGCCACACCCAAAGATATAATGCACAGAAACGGTATCATCTATTAAGTTTAACGCACGCATTATATACTGCGATTAGATATCAATTGTCGATTCTAAGAGACGGATGATTAGTTAATTATTCAACGAGTCTGATCCGCGTGGGCTGCGAGTCAATTAGATATGCATGTGCAACATTTAGAAAAAGGAAGGATTTTTATTACGTACCGTTAATATTATTTGTGAATTTATAATTTTATTGATTTAAGTTAATTTTTTTATTTATAAATAATTACAAACAATTACAAAATTTTCTAGAAAATATCCAATCATAGTTGTCCGTTTGGATAAATTTGGTAAATTAATTTAATTTGGAGAAGAATTTATATATATTTAAATAAACTAGCTCGAACTGCATTGATCCTTTCACACTAGCTATAGACTAGCGTTAGTTTCTGGGTTACACACGTCGTCAGTACAAAATACGTGTAAAATCTCGATATTCATGAAAGGGGATTTGAATTTCTATTGGAATGAAAAGGAGGGACACAGCCTTGCCATACAGCCTTGCCAAATATTAAAAAAAAAAAAAAATTTAAGGAAACACTTTTTCTTCATATGCGTAGCGTAAAAACAACTTGTTGACTTTTATGTAAATCGCTATCTACGTGTCGCGTATGTGAGTAATATAACACTTTCGACGAATAATCGGCCACAACGGTGGCTTTAAAGCCCACAGTGGCCAACAGAAGTTATTAGATCGCTATCGGATCGCGACAGGTTCACGTGTCTTACGGCCACTGCAATCCACTTTTCTTATTTAGGTCCGCCATTAAACCACCTTTTCGTATCACACGACGAGCCGTCTCGGTTCATGTCCACCGCTCGTTAACATTGGATTTAAGCTCCGCTTTTAAGTGAGAGATTTGGATCGTTTTAATCTGTCGCCGAACGAGTTTCGCTTACCGAGAAGGCGGGTTTCAAATTACACCAGAAATGAGAAAGAGCAAGAAATTTATTTCATTTTAATTCTTGCATCTGCGTGATCAGTGGTGGATTCAGGTTTCGGGGGGGGGGGGGGGGGGGGGGGGGTGTTGAATACTGATATATGTAAAAAAAAATTTATATATGGAGATGGAGGTTTGGAGTGAAATGTCAAAAAGCGCATAGTTTTTATTATATTTTTAATAATAATAATGATAACAAACTTTTATTGGAAGTAACCAATAGGCTAACGACTGTAGTTTCTGATTAGGTTTCCATAATCCTTGCAGCATATTCTGGAATAGGTGTTAACTTCTGTAAGACACTCGCGGCCGCAACCAAAATTCCTCCCTCGCAGTCCAGTTGAGTTTTTCGAGGGCTTGGAAGTGGTGAGAGGGAAGCAAGGGACAGAAAAAAAATCACAAGCTCGAAACCCAAATACCTTTGTATCATATACATAACTATTTTCTTCGATTTCATTTACTTGTGGACGCTAACTTTATGTACACAATTATGTTTGCTTTATTTTTAATTTCTTGATACTATTTTTTTGGTTTTTTTCAAATTTTGTTGTTAAGAATTCCTCTATTTTCACGATGTAATATTTTTTTATGTTTTCTGGAAATCTATTTTTTCACTGTTTTAGGTTACGTACCTATTCTATCATTTTCTATTTTTTAGGTTGTGTTGACTTGGAATATTAAAACTTTTCCTAAATAAAGTAATGAACTATTTTCCAATTTTTTAAATTTAAGTTCCACTAAAAAAAAAAACATAAATGAAGTGGTTTATTTTTTGTAAAAATATTATAAGTTGGTCTATTTTTCATCCAAATAGCTTTAAATTGCAAACCTAAAAACAATTTTAAGTTGGATGATAAAATATTTCCTAAGAAAATTTTTCAAACTATTTTAGGTTGTATTGCAATTTATTCTATGTTTTAGGTTGGGTTCAAAATAAACCCAAATGGCAAATTGCATAATATATACAATTGTTGTCAACCTGTTTTAGGTTTACGATAGAATTTTAAAAGATTATGTCATTTTTGTACTCGTCTAGGTTGGGTTGGGTCTTAACATTTAAAAAAAAAAAATTTAAAGGTTTTGGGCTTCATTTCTAAATCTGACTTGAAATAAACCCAATTTTGATCGATTTTCAACGCGACGCATATTGAAATGGACACAGGACTGTACTTAGAACCGAATGCCCATACAAAAAATTACATTTGTCGAAAATTTAAAATGAAGAAAGAACTGCCGTTTTTGCGGATTTGGGTTTTGGTCAAGGTCAACAATCACCTGTTGAAATAACATACTTCAGAATGACTCTGTATAATAATAAATGCAAAAACTGATTGAATTTCCAGACAAAAATAAATTTATTTCGAATTAAAAACACTCTAATCTATATCAATTAATTAACGTCACAGGCTCCGAAAAAACAAATTTTATTTCGCAATCGCTTGATTTTGATTCCAATTGTAATTGTCTAGATCTAATTTCCGATCGTTACATTACATGTGACTTTAACAACAAAGATAAGATTAGATCGCACGCGATGTTCAATGTTTACTATATGCGATTTATTCTTGTTTATGTATTTTTGGTATTTACATCGGGATATGTACCCTATTGTTGTAGTGTTGATATAGTGCATACCTTTCTGATGATAATAAATCATAATTTTCTTACGTGGAAAAAATTAACTAACATGTAGAAATATAAAAAGAATCAAACGCTTTAATGTTTTATTTTGGACTTGTTATCTTTATAATTTAAACTACAGAAGAATTTTCGAACGTATTCCAACCCAACATAAATTTTATTGGGTTTGAAAAACTCTTTGTCACAACAAAGATGACTGGAAATTTTCCCAATAAAAACAATAACTAAACCAAAAGAATTAGATTTTTTTTATGATTATGGGTTAGGGTACTCAATTAAATCCAGTTAAATGCAATCTAATCAATCAAACGCATTATAATTTACAATTAAAATACGGCACAAGAAAATTTAAAAAAGTAGGTACAAAATTTTAAAAAAATTTAAATAAAATATAAAATCTCACAGGGCCCATTGTATGTATTGGATTAGGAAAATTCATCTCTGAGTAAAGTACCAAAAGAAAATTGTCCAAGGGAACACCACGCATTAAAAAAAAATAAAAAAATATAAAATTGAAAATAAAATATTTTCTCGATAAATTCATAAAATCAAATCTATCAATGGTGAATGCGAAGGTTTTATTATTTTTGAATTAAAAATTATAAAATAATTACTTTCCTAGTGACACGTAATAGATTCCTTTAATTATTTTCTGGATGGGGGGCACGCTATTAAAAATAATAATAATGTTAATAATAATAAATATGATTATACTATTTACCACAATTTTTTTCTGAAGAACTTTATAAACCAAAATTCACTGATGGCGAATTTTAAAAATAGTTACTTTCCTTGCGATTTATTTCCTTTATTGCTTCCTGTAAAAAATATAAAATTAAATTTTTTAATTTACGCTATAATTTAATAATATTTTGTATTAATTTTGTTTTTAATTTTTAAATATTTGACATATTCAATGTAGAATCGCCGTTCTTGTGGATTTAAATTTAATATAACTTCTTTCCTTTTTTAACGCAATTTAAAATATTCTACAAAATCGAACAAACTATAAGTTTGTTCGAAAATACATATATCCATAGCCCTCCACGATCGTCAGTGAGAAAATATAAGTTCAGTACACTCAGTTCGATAATTTACAAAAAAAACGAATCGATTCAAATCATTTTGACAAAGTGAGGTACATTATGCCTCATAAATCACAATTTGTTTTATAGGTTTGTTACTGTAGGCTATTTAATTTTTCCGCACGTAATTCCTCCGCCATTAGGATTATTTATGACGTGCGGTGGGCGTAATTTATTTACAATTAATTTAACATTTTTTCCGTCACATTGCGGAACACTCGGTGGGACGTCGAGTATGTTTCCAAATGTAGATTTTTACGCGATCGTAAAACGGAAATTTATTTATTATTAGTTGTTTTTTAATTTGCAATGTTTGTTGTTTTAATCCTAACCTAGAAAAAATATTTTTTAACGAATATAATTTTTAATTAAAAAAATACAAAGTGTTCCAAAGAGTATTGACACGAAGTACAGTCACTATTTACTATTTAATTTAAGCGTTCATAATCGACGATAATCACGTTGTTTCCATAACGAATTAACGTTTGTTTAGTGTGAAATTTTCGATAAACACGCGAAATTATTATCACAATCGCAATAACACGAAAGGAAAACAAATAGGAATATGTACAAAAATCGGGAAAATATCGTTTGCCGGAGAGAAAAATTCATATGTCTTCTTTAACTTTGCGACTGTGCGATAAACAAGCGGTGGCGCCACTGTCGGCATCTTACACAAAACACGCTGTAAACGTATATCACGTTCGTGTACCTATCACACCCACATTACCTACTTTTAATGCTTATTTTCATTACTATTATTTACCAACCTTGTACGACGTACCGTCCGATAATTACCTCACGGCTTTTTCTTTTTGGTATTTTACGACCGACGCGAGGAGAATTTCTCGATTAGGTCAGACAAGATTACGATAATTTTTATTGATTTTTATTGACAAATCACCGATTTTAATTTGACGTGATTTCGCCATTCGTAATGACAACTTCTTCGTGAAAGACGAATAGACATCGACAAGAACACAACAATTTACACCTGATAGACATCTCGAAGCAAAGCGATCAATTATTAATTAATAAATCAAAACGGAAACTACGAGTCGATGACGGATTGCACATCTCCAAGTTATTAATAAAATTGTAATCACGTACAAAGAACTAAAGAGGATGCGTTGACACCAGAAACAAGCGGCATGAAACATTGGTATGATCGATTTTCTCGTTTTCGAGATTTTTGAAATAAACAAGTGAGAAGAAATTTTTAAGAAATAACCTTTTTTTAACTTTGATCGTTTTCCTACTAATGAACTTTTTCTCAAGCTTTGCGCGTTTTAAAAAACCAAGTTACCAAGTTGCCTTGGTGGATTTTGGATTCTGGATTTATATTTGGAGGGTGTGCGGTCCGAAGGCCGCACTAGCACTTAGGCCTCTAAAGTGGACCCATTGTACTATCCCTCCAGAGCGTCCCCCCTCCCCGTCAGTCCTCAAGCCAGCCGACGGTGTCAATCAGCTCGAGAACCTTGCCAGGTGGGGTGTCGCTTAACCTGGCCATACTCGGCCAGAAGTCCCACAGTATGGATCTTCTTATTGATGCAAGCGCCGGGCATTGGTATAATACATGTTCCGGCGTTTCATCTTCTTCAAGACAACCGCGACAGATGGGGTCGTTTACGACTCCCAGCGTGTGTAGGTGCTTATTCAGTCGACAGTGTCCTGTCCAAAGCCCTACCAGTTTCCTTAGGTGGGGCCTGC
>JAFFZR010019810.1:0-23780 GCA_018397195.1 Lethrus apterus | reverse complement strand
TTTAAAGATGCTACAATTCATTATCAATTTTGAAACAGCCTGTATAATATAACGAGGATATTTGGTATTGACTGTTTAACTTGAAGCATTGTTACCATTATGCCAACGAATCGTTACAAAATCGTCGTTAATAAAAACATTATTAATTTTTAAAGAGAACTACCTAAATTAATTTTTTTTAACTGAAAGTGGAATATCTCGAAAACCGCTCAATTTTAGTATGAAGTCTGTAGTACAAACTTTCCCTAGTTTGTTTCGGGGAATCTGAAAATGCGACGATATACAGGGTGTTCCATTTAAAATAACAAAGTTGTATAACGTATAGGCAAAACTAAACACCCTGTATATTTCAGAATAATTTTATGGTGTAGAGTACTTGACTCCAAACAACTTTTACTTGAAACATTTTTTAATAAAGTGAATAGGTAAGACGTAATAGACCGACCCCAAATAGTTGGCACACCCGGTATATACGAAACAACTTTATGATTGTTTGTGTAATTCATTTGAGTAAAATAATTGTAAGATATGCTGTAAAAACAATAATTAGGTTAAATAGCCAAAACATAATTTTATTGGCAATTCTACAAAGTAAGTTTAAAGTAGTGTTGGTAATGGTGGTTATTAAAAGCTTGAGGCTAAAACAGAGTGGTGTCCAGACTATATCCACGTAACTAAAATAGTTTGTTTCATGTGAACGAACTTGTGCTTATAGTAATTGAAGTTTAAATCCACGCCTGTGGTATCTCAGGATTTCTGATGTTTGGTGTGCCAATTATCTGGGATCGGTCTATTACGCTTTACCTATTCACTTGATTAAAAAATGTTTCAAGTAAAAGTTGTTTGGAGTCAAGTACTCTACACCATAAAATTATTCTAAAATATACAGGATGTTTAGTTTTGCCTGTACGCTAAACAACTTTGTTAATTTAAATGGAACAGCCTGTATATCGTCGTATTTTCAGATTCCCCGTTACAAAATGGGGAAAGTTTATACTACAGACCACATTCAAAAATTGAGCGGTTTTCGAGATATTCCACTTAAAAAAAAAAAAAAATTAATTTAGGTAGTTCTCTTTGGCATAATTGTAACAATGCTTCAAGTTAAACAGCCAATACCAAATATCCTCGTTGTATTATACAGGCTCTTTCAAAATTGAAAATGAATTGTAGCACCTTTAAAAGGCTAAAACACGTTTTTTTTTTTCAAATGGAACACCCCGTATATTTTTATGCCAATTCATTAAGTTTTAAGTTCTTTTTCGATCGCGTATAACATTCCCTTTAGCTAAAGTCAATTCTTTTCGAGTTATAGGTAATTAAGTATCCAAAAACATGTATTAGGCAAAATAAGATATATGATAGTAATACCATTGACGTAATACCTTTTGAAATAGATTTATTTAGCTATTTTTCATAACAATGTTTGTCAACAGACACAATTTTCATTATTACGCAGATACGAATCCGCATATGACTTATGATATTCGTCGACAAAATAGATAGTCGCTTAACGTTTGGGGTGGTATTGTTGGTAATACCGTCATTAGTCCTCATTTTTTCGAGGGCCACTTAAACGGCATGAGATATCGGCACTTTCTGCCCAACAACTTAGGAAATCTATTAGAGGATGTACCACTGCTAACCAAAAGACAGATGTGGTTCCACACGATGGTGTTCCTAGCCATAACCATTTGTTAGTAAGGCAGTTATTAACCGAAATATACGGCAATAAATGGATCGGAAGAGGTGGACCTATTGCAGGGCCACCTAGATCACCTGATCTAATCCCATTAGATTTCTTCCTATAGGGACATATCAAAAACATTTTTTACCAGCAAACACCAACTACACCTGAGGATATGAGAGAGAGAATTGTCTTGGCTTTTCAGCATATTAATTTTGAAACACATTTACGTGAAAAATTGTCTTTTCGGCAACGTTTAGAAATGTGCCTAAATAATCAAGGTGATTTCGAAGAATAGCGCGCCAGCGTACAGGCAAAACTAAGCACCCTGTATATTTTAGAATAATTTTTTGGTGGAGAGTACTTGACTCCAAACAACTTTTACTTGAAATATTTTTTAATCACGTGAATATAAGTCGCAATAGACCGATCCCAGATAATTGGCACACCCGGTATATACAGGTTGAGTCATAACGTACGGAGGAGACTAAAAGGGTAGTAAGAGAATATGTTTTCTTAGTAAACTTTTAACCAAAACACAGTAACCAGAAAGTTACAGCAAGTTAAAGTTAAATAGATTAATGAACATTCTGTACAAACTATGCTAGTAACTGATATTTTAAATTTAAATTGAAGATAAACAAATTTTTAAAAAATTAAAAACATAAAAGTAGCAGCTATTTAATTGTTTTTAAAATGCTTAAATTAAAAAAGAAAACTGACTTCTCATTAATATCAGTTCTATTCAAAAAAGGGGCGTTAATTTTTAAAAATTTTAAACTGATGCAACTTTGTTGTAATTGATCTTTGGTCAAAAGTTTACTAAGAAAAAATATTTATTTTGATCTTATATTACTAACCTTTCAATCTCTTTCTTACGTTATGACTCACCCTGTATACTGGGTGTTAAAAAAAGGTTGTCGGATATTTTACACAATTATAGCACTGATGAAAACAAACAAAAAAGTTTTTGTCAACATGAGTCCGCAACTCAACTGTTTCTGAGATATAATCGATTTTATATTGTTTTATTAGGACCCAAATTATAAAGAAACTCTGATGACAATGTGCATAAAACAAAAGATAATTTAAAGAAAAATTACAGTAAATGCTCTACATGTACACCGTTTATTTCTAAACACGCTTCACACCTCCTTACGAATGATCGGCACAAACTTTTTTTTCCTGGAGTTCTCCGAATTTCTCCACAATAATTTACGATTCGTTGACGGATTTCTTACAAATTGTTGACAGGTCATGCGTACACTAATTGTTTTAGATGTCCTCAAACCTAGAAATCGAGAGGTGTCAGATCAGGGGATCTACGAGGCCATGCAGTTAGACTACCTCATCGTATCCATCTCCCGATGTAATTTTGATTTAAAACCTTCTAATTACAATGGAAAAATGTGCAGGAGCTGAAAAGGGTCACTCGAACCTCTTTTTCTGAGGTATTCCTGCCATAAAATAAAATGACTTAAAGATGCAGTGGCGCAACAAATATTTGTAATAATAATATGTGTAATAAGAACACGATGCGATTGAAAACATTTGCCAATTACGGGCGCCCCTGATATTTTGAAGGGATTTCCGCTTGTAAATGGGCGTTTCTGTTTACTTAATATCTCGTAACTTTTAACGCAAGTTGTAAATCATTTGTGCAGGTATCTCGGTTTAAGTGTCTAGATCTAGAGATACTAACAATTTATGTAGTAGACTTTGCTTTGTACTGATTAAATTCATTTCAAGGCTGTGTCAAATTCCAAAATGCTCACTGAAGAAGAACGTGTCTGTCTGATTAAAGGTTATGGTATTGGAGAAGTCTCATAAAGATATGCCATTCATTTATTTAATCAAAAGTTTTCCAATACATTTGTATCACACGTAGCTTCACGTAAATTTTTAAATAAGTTTGACGAAACTGGATCAGAAATGGATAAAAAAAAAAAAAAAACGTAAGTAATACGAAAATGACACAGCGACATTATTAGCAATGAATTCGTTGGAGGAAAATCCGATGTTGTCTTTGAGGAAAATTTAAATCAACACGTTTTTGGATTTGATAGAAACGTTTGTCTTCTTAGTTGCACAAAATTAACCCTGATGTACGAAGAAACATTTATTGGCAACAAGATGTTCGGCTCATTCAATACTATTAATAAAAGATTTTTTAAGTGTTCAATTTCCTGGAAAATGACTAGCTAGGTCAGCTGATATTAGGTACACCAATGGAATTCTTAGCGTTAAAAGAAAAAGTATATGCTCATTAGAACATAATTTAGATCAATTAAAACAAGCAATAAGGGAAGCGGTGGATTAATATGCCTGCTACGATACACAAAGTTTAAAATGAATTTATTAAAAGAACTGAAAAATGTGTACAAGTTGGAAGCAGCTATATTGAACAGTGATTGTTGGATCTGTTTTAAGTTAATACTTATTTACTTGTTTATTCCAAAAAATGATTGTTGTTTAGTTGAAAAATAAAAGTATCCGTTGCAATAATATTGAATTTATAAGTAAATGTATGTATGTATCAAATCTAAATATGTTTTTGGACGTTTTGAGGAAAGTAGAATTTTTTTATAATGAATAACTTTTTTCTGTAAACACATATTAAAAATTTTTCCTCTTTGGACAACCCATCCAGCCATCCTCGTTATGTGAAAAAAAATGTTATACATTAATTTTCTGAATCTCGATCTGTTTAGCATTGAATTTATATTAATAATTATCATTTTGTTTTATAAATCTTGGTTTTTTTTAATTTAGTAAGAAAACCAAGTTTATAAAATTATAAAATTGCAATGCTTGCGAATGGCGATAACGATTCGACAAAAGCAGCGAAGCCTGGTTATTATATTAAGTTACTTAACGAAGAGCAGATGAGCCAATGAGTAAAGTAAACTAAAGATATACCTGTCTCTCAGGTCGCGATTTGTAACCCAATTTTAAGAATAGCTGACAAGAAACCTACAAAAGTTTCACATTTATTTAAAATTTATTATTTAAATTAAAAAAAGTGTCACAATTTTAATGTTCATAATTTTTAAAAAATTGCTATTTATACTCAATTATTATTTACAGCCTCATTAAACCATATTGTAATGACTAGTAATTAATTGGCGTGTATGTGTAGTAAGTCATAATGAATATCTGACGCATCGCATCAGTAAATTCAAATGCTTTACAAATCTATATAATGTACATTGATTTTATTTAGTAACCTTGTTTAATTGTTTAGCAAATTATATCTGTATAAAGGCACGCTTTTGTTCAATTAGAAATCAAGTACCTATTTGGATTTGAATTTATTTTAAAAATAAATTTTAAATGTTTTAATGTTTTTTAGAGTTCTAATAGTTTGCTTAACATATTTCTTTTTAATATTAAATTTTGGTTTTGAAGAGGTGAAAAATCCTAGTTTGTTTTCATAAATCAATATCATATCATTTATATTATTATTATTAATCCGCAGTAGTTAGGCCTAGAGGCCATTGCGCATCCGCATTATAGAGAATCAGCTAGAACTTGGCTGCCTCCACAAAGGTACGCAGCCTGTTCCACTGAAGATCCCATAGCTCGTTCGGCAAAGAGAAATGCTTTCCGAGAAGCCTATATCCAGCGCTTCAAATGGAGCGCAACCAAATAAAATGTGCGTGGAGGTCTCCTCATCTTCTCCACATTTTCTACACATTCGGTCATCTGTCATCCTCATATTATGAAGGTGCTTATTTAGGCGATTGTGAACTGTCGCCAAGGGCACCATTCGCCCCATTTTCCCTATTGATTTGGAGCAGGCATACCCGCCTGGGTCCAGGCGAGGTTCCCTTAATAAAGAGCCCCGACTGCCTCATTCCGCGATTTTCTATATACTTTAGCTTATGCTGTATCGCGAGTAAAAGGTAAGTAAGTTCATGAAATAAAAGATAAAAATAGCCAGTTGAAAGTACAAGAGACATAATTGAGATATGGAATAACTACTATGCAAATAAATTTCACGACGAAATAAATAAAAAAGTAGCGAATATTGAAGATATTATTATATAAAAAAAAAATTATGAGGAGAAAATAAACACGAAAGTGGAAAAACAACTAGTGTCAATATACAAAAAAGGCAAAATATACACAACAAACAAATACTAAGAGAAATAGAAAGCAAACTAGAAAATTAATAAGCATTAAAATCAATCAAATGACAAAATATTTATACCAAGATAAATAGTGAAGGGACAGTAGAAAAAGATGAGGTTTAGACGTTCATAGATCTCAAAGCAACGTTTGAAACAGTTCAACGGAAAATAATATGGAAATAGCTCGAAGAACTAAATAACAAGGAAATAAATATCTTTTTTTTTTCTTTTTCTTTTCTTGATTCTAATAAGGAAATAAATAAAATAAAGTGTATACAGTGCGATTCTAAAGTATCCACCCCATGATAACTTTTGAACGGCTGGAGCCATCGTTATGAGAAAAAACATTCCGATTTTTAATTTTTTGCGTACAAAATGCTCGAGTTATCAAAAATTAAATTCCACTTCCGGTAAAACCGGAAGAGATGTCAACTTTCTTATTTTAAACGGAACACCTGTATATTTTGATGTTTTTCGAAAGGCGACGGCGAGACGAATCCAACGATACCGCATATGTTCAACTTTAATTTGAAAAGTAGCAAGATAGGCAGCAATAACTTTTCTCTAATATGTTACTTTTTTTAAGCAAAATTGGCCAGAAGTTCGTAATAAAGATTTGCTTTTATTTGTTAATTATTTGTGTTATAGCTGATTAGTTAGTAAATGTTAATGGTTTTTCATGTTATTTAACACTAAAAATGTTCATTGCCTTATGGCTAACTAAGGAAAACAACAAAAAATGGCACAAAATTTATTGCTGCCTATCTTGTTACTTTTCAAATTAAAGTAGAACATATGGTATCTTTGGATTCGTCTCGCCGTAGCCTTTCCAAAAACATCAAAATATACAGGGGGTTCATTCTGAAATAATTACTGATATAATAATTATTATTATTATATTAAATGGACACAGGATCGTACTTAAAAAAATGACATTTTTCGAAAATTTAAAATGAAGATAGGGCCGCCGTTTTTGCGGATTTGGGTTTGGGTTAAGGTCAGCTATCACCTGTTAAAATATCAGTACCTATTTGATAACGATCCTGTATAGGTACAATAAGCGAACAACCAGAGGAGAAATGAGAACATTGGCAACAGATGCGGTAACGAACGCTACTGACTAAGCTAACATAACATAAGCTTATCCAATTTATTTTGTCCCTTTTCATCTACATATATTTAAATAGTTTCATCTCCCCAACCAAAGATTAAGGTCTGAATCCATCCCTGTAACCCCGAACAAACAATAATTATAACGTAGGTCCTAAACTCATAGAAAATGAAAATTTAAACCAAATAGAATTAGCTATTAAAACGTTTATTATAATTGTTATAATTATAAATAAATATTTGTAAATAGCACTTCATTTATTCCACCATTAATGAATTGTTGAATTTTATGGTTATTATAGAGTGATTGATAATATCCAGGTGTAAGCGTTGTAAATTTAGCCTACAGTAAAATTATGTATGCACACAAGGGCTGTAAGTGCCCTTCACACCGTATAATTTACAAACAAGTAAATATCAAACATTGCACTGACAAATATTCAACGGTCGACCAAAAATGATAATGATATGTTTTTGCAAACATCTGTTTATGACGACTATAGTACTATATAAATATTACACTTCGTGCACAACAACATTGTTATTTAAATTATAAAATTTTACGTCTAGATAAATAAATTATTTAAGTGTAAAATCTTTTATTGTTGATATTTTAATTTTGCAGACGTTGTCTGTTTCAACGAATTCCTTACCTTGTTCTTTGTAATGGATGGGTGATAGGAAAACGTGTATATATATATAAAAAAAATTATAGGTTTTAAATATTATTAGATTAGGATGTTGGATGAAGGACGAGATGTAAGCAGAGTTGAAATCAATTTTCGTTTTATTTAAACTTAATTTTTTTAATAAATATTCTTGTACTTTTTTAATGATTTTTACGGATTTCAAGTCAATTATGTTTCAAAAATCTGTGTTTTACACGATTTCGATTTCATTTTAACTTGAAATGTACGTCATTTTATTATTTAAACTTTAATGGAAAGTGAACCGAACAATACAAATGTCCAATTATCTACTGATGTAGTATGATAGTGTGCATTACATTAACCAGAGTACCAAATTATAATAGCGGACCACAATACTGGTGACCAAACACGCACCATTGTTATGGTGTGATTTGGGATTATGTTCTATTATAGTGCGGTAACGCTAGATTTGCTGATTTTAAAGGTATTCACTAGGAATTCAATAATTATATTGTCACACTAATATGTCGAATGATATAAATTCAAAATTGTGTATTAATTTCGACATTTTCCATCAAATATGAAAAAGGAGTTACAAAATAAATTTTTCTTCAGAAATATTTCGATTTTACATTTCATATTTTTAAAAGTTATTACATTTTTTTATTGTAAATAAGTGTAAGTAAATGGATTTATTTTTTTTGTTAAATTTCTTAAATTTGATTTATTAATTTCAATTATTTCTCAGTACCTAATATGAAAAACGAGCCAAAATATAATATTTCTTCATATCTTTTTTTTAGAAAATAAAAAAGAAAACACATGCGTCGGAGAAATACTTAAAAGACCAGAAGACTATAACCAATATAAGGAGAAAATGGAAAGAAGTAAAGGTAGCAATGAAAAAAGCAAGAAACAGTCATGGGAAAATTTCAGAGACAATCAAAAATTGTTTTATGGAATATTAAAGCAATTAAGAAAGAAAAAAGAATACAACATAGTAAATGTAATAAAGAAGGGCAAGTGATAACAAACGAAGAAAAGATAATGTAAAGATGGGAAGAACATTTTAGAGAATTAACTAGAGAGGAACAAAATATAGAAGAAGAGGAAATAAATACCCTAAATATGGAAGAGATAAGGACAATCACAGATGAGGAGATAGCAACCGCAATAGGGAAATTAAAATTAGGGAAAGCGCCTGAGGTAGATGACGTCACCCCAGAAATATATAATATGATGAAAACGACATTTTTTGGAAAAAGAGAAATACGAAGCAATATTAAAATAGAAGTAGTGAAAAGGATAGTCAATCCAACAATTCTATACGTAAGCGAATCGTGGACATTAACAGAGAAACATAAGACAAGAATCAATGCAATGGAAATGCGTTTTCTAAGGAAGATAGAAGGAAAAACGAGAAAAGACGACTTAGAAATGAAACATTTAAGCAGAATCTGCAAATAAAACGAAAACAGGTTAAGATAGCAGAAGGTCAATTAGGATGGTTCGGGTATGTTTGTCGCATGCCGGATGAAAGAAGCAAGAAGGATATATGAAGCTAAACTAACAGGAAAGGGTGCAAAATGAAGGCAAAAAATATGGAACGATATAATAAAAGAATAACTGGAAAAAAGAAACATAAGATTCGAAGAAATTAAGAGAAAAAGGAACAATGTAATAAAAGAAGTGGAAAAAAGAAATATACGATTGGAAGAAATTAAGAGAATGACACAAAACAGAAAAAAGTGGAGGAAAATCTGCAAACAGAGTACAATCCCACAAATCTTATACATTGGGCTTTGGCATTTAGAATAAATAAAAAATCTTTTTCTTCAATTAGATCTTAAAGTTATCTTCTTTTTATCGGTTGTAAATAGTTATTTTTTCTATAACATGACTATTTAACAAAGCTTTGTGTTCTTCGCTAGGACGCTATCTACTTTATATATTGACATTCGTTCTAAAACGCAGAGATTTCCTCTCCACAAAACGCTGCTTTAAAAACCGGTACTTTTTTTACAAGAATATGTATTTCAAGTTTATTTTATTTGTTTTCGTGTATAGTTTAGGTATAATTATACATAAGGTTTGTTAACGTCACAGGCCTATATATTCTTTGCTTTTTATTCCCATACAAAAATAACATTTCGCGGAAATTTAAAATGAAGATAAGACCGCCGTTTTTGCGGATTCGGGTTTAGCCTAACGACAACTATCACCTATTACAATAACGTGACTTATTTCAAAATGACCCTGTATAATTAAGTATTTAGTTTCGTATGTGGCCTGGATCCGCCCCTGTGTCAGATCAGGAATTGTGTTGATTTGCCTTTCTAATAAATACAATACTTGACGTTTCGATTTTATTAGTTTATGTTTTTATATTATTATTATTATTATATTATTATATTATTATTATTATTATATTATTATATTATTATTATTATTATATTATTATACTTTTGTAACAATTTGGAAATAAAAGGATTGTGTAGATGTAACGTCTTTGATAACAAGAATCTTATTTGTAATGTAAATTTTAATTTACTTAAGGCTATTATTCCCTTGCGCCATTAACATACTGAATTTATATTTGCGTAAGTAATATAAACATGTTGTATGAGGGATAAAATCAACAATTGAAGGTAGAATATTCACCTGTACTTTGCTATAATATTTGCTTATGCGTAAAATGAGATCCGTAGTTCCAACATTCGTAATGATGAAAACGTATCAAAGTTAACTGTATTTTATAAACCCTACCTGAAATTAGCTAATAAACAATCTTACTTCAAAACTTCTCTACTTCATCCCTTAAGTAAGCTCACCTGATTGTATCGCTTTTCGACCAAAGCGGGAGTAGAGTACACAACTGGAGTTTACCGACGTAGTTTACATAGTGGTAACTTGAAGTTTGTGTAAAGTATCCGGAGCACCCTCTGCATACATGTACAAGATCAACCAGTCACAAAGTATTCACCTTTATATGACCAAGTTAAACATGTTAATATGAATAGATGATAAAACTTCTTTGACCTATTCCCCTTTATTTACAAGTTTCCTATTAAAGCAGCTTTAATTAAAATAAAATTATTAATTATATAAATTAATATAAAATAAAATTCGATCAATAATTTAATGTAATTATTTACTTAAAGGATTTTAAAAAAATGCATTTTCATTTTATATTTGAGTTTTCCTACATCTCGTCATGAACACAAATATGTCATAATTTACCATTTAAAACAAAACAAAATCAAAAATGAAAAGCGCCTTTTTTTCTGATGATTTTATCGGCTGTAACGTCAGCAAATACGTCAGCAAGACAATACGAATAATAAAATAAATAAATAATAACAAGTTATCATCAGTGGAAAAACACTAAACTAATTAGTTATCGTTTTGAGATAGTGATAATTTTGCTTTTATAAAGTTGTGTGATAAGGATAAGATCTATTATTATTATAAGTTAACGTTGTTTAAAATTTATCGTCAATTATTTAAAATTAAAAAAACCCAACCCAACCCGCTTTTGATTTTATTATTATCCTACAATCTGCTAAGTGCACACTTATGTACATTTGTTTTTATACTGAACATTAATAAAAGTATAAGTAATTTAATTTTTCGGCGAAAACTCAGTTAAAAATAGCGATTGTTTTAAGAAAGGAAAGATTTATATTACGAAATTAACCTGTTATCAGATAACTCATTCAAAGTTAGGCAATCTTCATTAGCATATCAGGACTGAAGTTGAAACTTTAGTTGTTTTACAGGGTTACCGCGGTTGAACTTGTAAATATGTCTTTTAGTTGGAACTGACATTTAACAATTTAACTTTTTACGCTCCTGCTTATCTAAAAAAAAGTTGTGTTTATCATCACTCTTCCCTCTTGAAACTTTTTTTTCGATTGCTTGCTTAAAAGAACTTTATTTAATCCAAGCTGCATGAAAAATATTGGATTTATTTTGTTATAAACTTCATTCAGTTTTTGTTGTAGTAATTAATTGAAGTTTGTTAAAAAGAAGCGTAAAAAATGTGCATAGAATTTTCCTTTTAATAAAATGTGTATTTTACTTTAGAATAGATTCTTTTCAAAGAACATTCAATTAAAAATACAGATAAACAGAAATACATCCAACTTGACTTTTTTATGTCTGTCTTTGAAAAAATCTTATTCTATGACTTTCATTTTAAATGAGTTTTAACACAATTTACAATTAATAATTTTTCATGTTTCAAAAACATTTTTACAATACTTAAAAAATAATTAAATGTTTTAGTTGACATTCATTATTAAACAAACTTTTAAATGTTACGTTAAAATCTCATACAAACACGAAAACTTTATGTGTATATTTCTCTTTCAATTCGTTTAATCATACTCAACTGGTGGAAACCATTCTCAAAGTTTACTAGAAAATCACTGAACCCACTTTCCTAAATTAAATTTGGTCGATATTAATGTATCTGAAAATTGGTACGTTTCAATATATTCCAAATGTGTTTAAGTTATCTAAATATACAAGAACATATATAAAATAATCACTTACCTTTCTCGCTAATTTATATTTATAATTTTAAAAATAAAACACGTTAGTGATGTCTATAGAACTTTATTATTTACATTTCAATACATTGTTTATATATGGAAAAGAAATATTTGACGTTTTAAAATTAAATTGAAAATTTTAGAGTCGCACTTTCAGAGTATCTACATTATCATAAAAAATAATATTTTTACCATCATAAGCTCATATTTAACAGTTTTGAACCTTTTCAGGGAAAAGTTTTTCGTTTAAATAAACGATAGAATTTTGAATTTTAATTTTCGATCACAATAAAAGAAAGCTAATCTAATTCAATTATAAGAAGATCTAATAAAACTTTCTAATACCCTGTGAGTTTTAAGGTAGTACAAGAATTTACTTTTTTCCTAAAATATAAAGCACATAGTTGGACACTAAATTAGAAAATTTTTAAATTTCATTTATTGTGATCTGAATGTTGTTGAGTGGTGAATGGTTCTTAGTTCTAATATTTACAACACCCACTTTATCTTTTTTTTGTCATACATATATTAACAACGCATTAGTAACATATATTTGGACAAAGCTACAAAAGCTACATAGATTTGATATTTTATCCCTCATTTTAAAACTAATTCCCAGCCATACAATATATATTTCTCATTTATATATTAACAAATCGTTGTAATGAAATCATATTTTTTGGCACAAAGATTTTTAACGTGCACAGTGATAAATTTCACATTGAATGAAAATATATGAAAGTCATTCAGGTTGATTTAATAAGTGAAAAATATTTATTAATCTCAGATTTTTTTATATAAGCCCTTGCACTAAAATTAAATACTATGAAGCAAATTATGTATATAACACTTTTTTAATAAATACGTTTTTGTCTAAGTCACACATCCTGATACAAATTTCTGTAATAAACGAAAAAGTTTTTTATTTTTGATTTTTTTAGAAAATGCTCTCAAAGTTTAAACATCTTTTAATAGTAAGAAAAAATAAAATTCAAGATGACAATTTGTATTCATTCCATTTCTAAACATTAAAAAAAAATAAAGTAATTGTTGAAACGAAATGAAAAGCAAAATATATTACCTATAAATCACATCTGAGTACCTGTCAATTATGTATGTGTTTTTTTTTTTTATTAACTTGGAAGAAGAAATATGAAAAATTAATTTTAAAGTAAAGCAATAATTCAATACTTTGAAAAAATACTAGAAGTAGACTAGAGTAGAAGTAGACTAGAGTAGAAGAAGACTTATAAAATAGGGTAAAATACACAAATTATCAAAAAACTAATAAAAAAATTAAATTAAAAAATAAATAAAATCAAACACAAACAAATTCAAAAAATAACAAATTCTATTCTTCCTTTTTGACCGTATTTCCTATTTTCTCAAACCTTATAATCTGAGGTTGGACATCATCTGTATATATCTGTATATAATATACAGATTTTTTGTGTTAATTTTATTAAATTTAATGTCCCCATCCCATCCATCGTAATTTTGTCTGGATTTATTTTGCTTTCATCTGCTTCTTCATGTCATATCGTTCTTTTATTTTTTATTTTATAGTAATTTTTTTTAAAGGTTTTGAAAAATTTTCCTTAGTGGAGAATAATAATAATTTTACTTTTTAGGTCTCTTTAGTATATCGTGATTTAGACAATAATTCTGATACGATATTTAAAGTTATAAATAATTATTTCAAAATAATGAAAACTTTTCCATTTTTGCAGAAATTTAGTCTAATGGTGTATGAAATACAGTTTGCACATATTATGAGCTGATATATATTTTGATAAATAAATACACACAAAAAGCGCGTGTATAATGTAAGCTTAATGCTCATAAAATGAACAAACCGTTTTAGTTAGATTATATATATAGGGTGCAGTATACATGCGTGTTTGGCTATGCTAATATAATGATTTATAATAAAACTATAATCATCCTAACCGATTTCAGTCTTCATTTAAAATAGATTACATATAAACAATTGTACACTGATGCTTTTTATTTAAAGCGTCCTCATTTAGATAACTTACCATTTTGCTATGTCTAAGGGTGAATAACATAACTGACTGGATATACTTAGTATTTATTCACCGCAACGGGCGATACACTAATATTAAGAGAATCCACATGGATATTATGGATATGGTGTTACCTGCAACAAAAAATTATTTGTTTACGATTTTAGTTTCTGAAATAATTCAAAAAATCCTTTAAAGACTTTATTAAACACAAAATGATTTTGTTAATGTTTATTATATTGATAAAACATTCATTAATGTGAAATAGAAAAGGTTGGATTATCTTAAGTTTTAGATATAGACATTTGTCTTTGATGTACTTCTTCACCAACATATAATATTCCCTTTACTGAGGTCGTCCACTTTACATTTCCCAAGTGTTTCCAACTTTAAAGCCTCTAACAGATCATTCCTTCAAATTACTTCTTGTTTCAATTTGGATGACAATTTTCCTCGTACATATATAAATTTTTTTGGTTGTATGTGTGTGTGCATGTTCAGGAAACTTGAAAACACGTTAAAATGGAAAGCGTACGTTTGCATTATAAACCAATACGAAACTCGCGACACGGAGTAAAACTTGTCGGAAATAGAATTTTCTCAATTTCCTATGACTCATATTGACCTGTATACGAATACGATGTCTTGTCCACGTTTATGTCAAACTTTTCTTTACTACTTGACATTTTAATTAAATATCATATATAAAAAGTAAATAATAGTTTTTAATAATAAAATAATGTAAAAACTCAAAAACTTATTTAAATTTAGGCAAAATATTATTATTATTATTATTATTATTTATTTTTTGTACAAAATTTTGTATTAACGTGTATATGTTGCAGACAATACAATTAATTCTGAATTATGTATAGGTAATGCCTATTGTCTAGGTTGTTGGATGACATTCTGAATCTATGTAATTAAAATTTTTGATAATGATCAGTTTATACAATACGGTTGGTATCAACCGTACAAGTCTTCAGACTGACTTCACTTTACAATTAAAAAATATATTACTTTCAAAAAAATTTATTTTACTTCTTCCTTAAAACCTTAACCAAAATCTAATAACACAAATTTCATGATTTTGAATGGACATTTTCGATCTAAATTTTAATGACAAATTTCATTTTTTTTTTGATTGATTGGTTTTTTTTTTTATATCTCGATCGTTAGTTTCAATTATAAAGGTCTCATGTTTTTATCTTTTCTCCATTTTTTCAAATTATTAGGAATATATGTTTATGATTTATTTCTTTAAATAATTACAAATTGTATTATATATTTTTATAAAATTTCAGCGTTTTTTTTTTAAATGTATGTTTAATTATTATTTCTTCGCAAAAAAAAATTAAATTATAATTATGTATTTTTTATTTATTAAAATGTTTTCTTATATTTAATTGTTGTTTATGTAGGATTGAATTACTGATAAACTAATGATTGATATTTGATTGTAGATATCGTGAATTTAGTTGAGTAGATAATTGCACTAGTGAATGTCAGTTTGATATAGGTATTGTAGGTATATATGTATATATAATATTTCCTAGGGCGATGATATGACTTCAGATCTCTTATATGCTATGGGTTGGTAGCTAGATAAGTCAATCCCAAGAGAGCGAGTTCGACTAAGAAAATCTTTATGAAAAAAGGATAGCATGAGAAGTTCATTCCGTATCTGAATTATGTATACCAGTCGCGCGTACCGCATTTGTATGCCCAGAATAAAGGGTCAATCTTTAAATTGGCTTCTTCTTCACAATCATTTACATATTAAATGTTTTGTGTAAATGGAAAGGATATATCATATGTTTCTCTCCTTCTACCGCTTTACGTCCATATGCCTCGAAAATATTATGAACTTTATTTCTTAGTTTTTCGTATTATTGGACATTGAATATCTTTATATTTTACTTTATTCTTTCCTCCGGATTTGCAGATATTTTTATTTTCCATGTTCAAATGGTTTACTATCAAAACTTTACGAGTCTGATTGTAATCTCTCTTCACAATTCTACATTCTAATTCAATATCGATTTATTGTAAACGACAATTTAAAACTTCGCTTATATAGGAACTCACATATTAGTATTACGACAGGTTTCAATTTAAATATGTAGAAGTTATATTACAATTTTATTTTTTAAATTGTTGAGTTATTAATATAAAAGGTTTTAATTATTCTAACAAATAAAAACAAATTTTAGTTTACAACGTTTCGAATTTATTTACTATATCAGAAAAATTAAATAATTTTAATTATATTTAAATTAACTTTTTAATTAATTAATACAATAAAATAGTTATGTATTTATGTATTATTAACAAGCAACATGTTGTTTATATACTGAAATATAATTTCAAATGAATATAATAATAACTGATGATAGTGATGATATATTTAATTGTTAGTTTGCTTGTAATGTTTTTCAGTGCTTAATTAAAATTAAATGTAATAAAAATAATAAAACACGCATATGATACGTATTACAACAAGATATTAAAACGTATTCATCATTCTAATGCAATTAGTTAATTAACTCTGCATTATATATATTTGTAAGAAATTTTACGGGGTTTTCTAGAAAATATTTACAAAATATTTACGACGGAAAAGAATACACAATCGAATTGTTTTTAATTCTTTCCTTAACAAAAAAATTAAACAATAGTTAAACAAATAAATGTCCTTTGTCGATAAATGTTTTTAACCAAAATAAAAGATTTTTTTAAAGTTGAGTGTATTAATCCAATTTTCAGTTGTCGCAGCATTTATTGAAATTTCGAAACATGGACTTAATAACATCACTAGCACACCTTATTTTCTTTTTGAGCCCTTTCAGAGGGGCGGAGGGGACGACTCAAGTTGCAAGCGATCGTATATAAAGTTTATAAAAAACATTCTTTTAAAATATAATGTGTGAGCATTTTCCTTCATATTGTTTTCATCATCGATTAGCTTCTATTCTTCATTTATTTCAAATGGTGATGAAACATGATTTTAAAATAATGTATGTTTTTATTAAAAATTCCGTTTTAAGTATAATGAGTCTTCTTTATATTTTATGTGTCGGTGCCATAATTTAAGTTATACGTTCACATTGAAATTATTTTAATTTAATTCTAATTTAGTGGGGAATAACACAGCAATATGAATTAATTCGTATTCCTTTTTAAGTTTATATTTAAATATATAACATACCTGAAGAACGATTATCGGATGATGGCCAATCATAACTAACTCCTTTGCTGTCCACATTCGAACCTGATTTTTGTTCAGATTTCCCTATTTCATTAAGGTTTGATTGATACTGTGAACCTATAAAAGAAAAAAGATTACATAAATTTTATATGGAAACTTTGCTGAGCAATAGGCATCATCTGAGCTATATCGAACTGAGAGCTACTCAAACCGAGTGCTACTAGTTCAAATAAGCTCTTAATCATTACTGTAAATAGGGATTGGTTCGAATACTATTGGGAAACATTCTCGGATTAAAAAAAGAAATAAGCAAGAATTATATAAAAAATAAGAAAAATCATTTTTGTTTAGTCTTATATATTTATAGCTGTCAACCTGAAATTGGTTTGGTGGTGTTTCTTAAACAAGATTCAATTGTTAAAATCTTCATTTCTTCCCAGTGCAGTGCCAGAGCTTACAATGTATTTTTATTAAAAGGCTTAATGGCTGTGGACTACTATTATTAATATTATTAAGGGAAGAAAAAATCAAAATGTTATAATTATAATAAAACGAGTAATGTTTTTTTGTATTAGATTCGTATAAGTATTAATTATATATAATTATGTTAAATTAAATTTTCTGAAAAAATACCCGATTAATAAGGGTTATAAAATCTTCCGCCAGCAATGGTAATAAAAAAACATGACTCTGAATGAATGTGGAGATTAAAACTGATTTCTGAATGAAAAGAGTCGCAGAACAACTTTCCAGGCAGTGCTCCGAAACAAACCTTAGACATTTAATGAAAAGAAACGGGAAAATACGAATATATCGACAATTCCGTTTCCGCTTCTCGTTTTTCATGTCTTTTTTACTCTACGTCCGAATAACCAAACTAAAATTTAAATTCAACTCGAGATCTCGTGCAAGACTTTTACAATTTTAAAATGAACAAAAAGATTTCTTTGACGTTATTTTATATTTAAAAATTTTGCAATAAGTTTCAAATTAATTTGTTTTGCCGATATTTTTTTTGATATTTATCATAGTATACAATAATATAATTTAAATGATACACATAAGTTTTATTATTGTCATAAAGATAAAATATGGATTATTTTATTTTACAGAGATATGCAAAAACAGAAATACGCAAAATTTACAACATAATGTAATAAACTTAAAAATAGATTTTTAAACAATCTAAGAACAATAAAAACTGACGGAATTTTTTTTTTTTTATAAATCATTTTGTATTGTTTTTCACATGACTGATTCATGGAATTCTTTTTGGAAAAATTAAATGAATATAAGGAGTGTTTTGCAAAAACGACGTATGTCCAAAAATATAATTTCTCACAAAATGAGAAAAACCTATTGCGTTATTTAAATTTGAAGTACTAAGGTTGTAATTTTTTTACGAATATTAAAACACATTAAGTATCAAAAAATATATTAAGTAAACAATAATAACTTAAAACAACATAAAAAAATAAAAACTTTTGTTGTTTTTGACAGAAATAATACCAAAAAAAAAAAGACAATTCAATAAGTTCCAAAAATCGTGAAATTAAAAGAACAAACAGTAAAATTTTAGTTCTCACACCCACTGCTGTTGTCGTCATTGTCTACTTCATCAGTTTCTGGAAAATTCAACCGTTGTTGTTCAAAAATATCCCGTTAGAATTTTTTCTTTTTTGAATGACTTAATACTTTAAGCAAAGCTTTTAAATTTTTAAGTTTGGACGTTGAGATGGTATTGGAAGTTTCATATAAGGACTGCAAAGATAACTCTTTAGGTAATCGACGTTTTTTTTATTGATGACCGAACTTGTTCTCCATGAGCCACTATAGGTACCTCTCAAATAAACGTGCTCCAAGTCTTAATCCATCTTGATCTTTTAACTTTTTTAATTTGGATTTGTGGTCTAGTTTTAAATCGTGTTTTAACGAAGCATGTGCTGTTTTTGTAGAATCTGTAGGTGTATGAACTAAAATTACTGAAGATGGCGCCAAAAACTCAATTTCGGTAATTTTGGACTAATGTTGTTTTTGCTAAACACTCCTCAATTTTTCTAATGAAAATATCTTATTTTGGCCAATTTTTCCTTTTTATCTTCTTGTCATATTTTGAACACATCGTTAGATAATTTGTATTCATTTTTCTTCACTATTATTGATACTTTGGCAATCAGATTCAAAAATATTCCAAAATTGGCCGAATATTTTTATACTTGTTGTTTCTTTAATGTTGATGCCCAAAACTTTTGTTTGGTTACATTTGCTATCTTTAATAAAACGTGTATTAATATTTTTTTCCATGGATCATCCACAACGTTATAAATAGTGATGGGCACAATCGAATGATTTTAACTATCGAATTGTTAGTAATCGAATGATTTTTACTATCGAATAATATTACTATCGAATAATGATTTTTACTATCGAATGATTTTACTATCGAATGATTTTACTGTCGAATGCTTTTACTATCGAATGATTTTACTATCGAATGATTTTACTATCGAATAATTTTACTATCGAATGCTTTTACTATCGAATGATTTTACGAGAGATTTTACTGTTTTATAATCGAGTGATTCATTTGAACATAATACAATTTTCCGACATAATATTTATATATTTATTATATCGCCTACTTCGAATGAAAAATTTCAAATATCAATAACTCTCACTTGTCAGAAACAGTCGAATAAGATAAAATAAAATATGTACAAGTAAAAAAATACGAATTAAAAGAGTAATTAATTAATAATTACAAATATTTAATAAAAGCTTTGGCAGTAAAAGATGTATTTGTCCATTAGTTTTTGGAGTGTCGAAAATCGAAAATCTGTATTCAAATGAACAATTCGATTGTAAAACATCTCGATAGTCTAGATTCTCGATTGTAAAATCATTCGATTGTAAAAATTATTCGGTTTGAATACTATTTTTTATCGACTACTATTTTTATCGACTACTATTTTTATCGACTACTATTTTTATCGACTACTATTTTTATCGACTACTATTTTTATCGATTACTATTTTTTATCAACTACTATTTTTTATCGACTACTATTTTTATCGACTACTATTTTTTAACGACTACTATTTTTTAACGAATACTTTTTCTTAAACTATCGATTGTATCGAGAGATTTTAACTATCGAATTATTCGAATGAATTCATTCGATTGTGCCCATCACTAGTTATAAATATAAAAGATATATTTGCTTTGATGTGTGTGAAAAACAAATATGTTTCATTAAAACTCAAATACATATAAATTTATATTGTTTTTTATGATTGATATAAAGGTTGAATACAAAATTATGCTAATTGTATTTAATTAATTTTTTTTATTATTCTAGTAAATTATTCATACAAAATTGAATATAAATGATGATCGATTGTTTCCAAATCTAAAAGTTTCAAAATATTCTAATGTTCGTTCATCTCCCGTCGTTTAAAATAAAGGTTTGAATTAAACACGAAATTAAGAACCAATTTCAAGTTGTAGTTAAAAGTTTGGGCCATTTTTTAAATACCATTGTGAAATTTTCTTAACAATATAAAAGTCTTCGATTTGACCATTCAGAGATGTTTTTTAAAAAACAAGACACGGTTAATAAAAGAGAAACTCCCCAACTTTTGGTTTCTTTTTTAAATGAAAAGTTCTTTCACTGGCACTTAATATTAATTGCATGATGACGCTTAAACTTTATTACATAAATCGATTATAATTTTCACTACTTCGTACTTATTTGATTACACTTCGTGTATATTTAATTTTATTAAATATTTATGAAAATTTATATATATAGGAATTTTGTGTATGTAGTTTTGAATAGAAAAGTTGAGTCACTTTATAAAATTAGATGTCTTGTCAAAGGTACATGATTTTAGATTAAATAGCGTCTCAGGTAGTTGGGGTAAACTAGGTAAAGTCAACCGATGAAGAGATTATATATGAAGGTTGTTACAAATTAGTTGTGATTAGAGGGACCAGATACGTCTATATAATATTATTAAAGCCGATACGTACAGCAAATGAAATATATATTTTTTAATTTTAATATTTTATTTATGCAAAGATAAATATTTTTTCACCGATAAATAATTTATTAATTTCAGTAATAACATGATCAACCACGAAAAAGAAATATTCAATATTCAATAAAATGCTTAAAATTAGATTAGTTTTCAAAAATTTAATACACCTTACCAATTACATAACTTGCATATTATTTACATCAAAATCGTCGTTTACGCATCAATTGCAGGATAAATAACTTGTTGGCTTCCACAGCTGTTCTCCAATTAGTTGATTTTTGCTTCTTCTTATAAGCAGAAACCAACGTTATTAATACTATAGATTTATTTCTTGTGCTATTCGTTAATGACAACATATTGTTTTGCCACTGTTTAAAATAAAAATGCTTTTTTGAGGAAATACTAAGATACCTTTATCGGTCAGATGTATAGTAAGAGAAGACGGATTTCCATAAACAGAATTGTTGAGGTCGTTGTTTCCAAACATATCCTTCATCCTGCTAGGAGTCTCAGTTGTTGTTGGCCTCGGAGATGTCGTTGGAGGAGAAGAAGCTGCGACAGAAACATGCATCAATTTGCCTAACCATATTTATATTAAAATAAATATATGACTACATATTGCCATGATGATGATCATACGAAACGGAATAATTTTGGAAAAGTTAATAAATATTAGGTTTAGAACATTTCTATGTAGGTTTATTATATGAAATGGATTTATGATATTTATAGGAAGAAAGTTTATAATGTTTATATGAAATGGGTTCATAATATTTATATGATATGGGATATCTATATGAGGAAATTGAGATCACGTAAAATGGGTTTAAGGGAAAGATGTGTATGCAATATGTATAAAGTGACATAATAAGTTGGAAGTTGCATTTTTAAGGCGCATTTTTTGCTTGGATATATTAATTAGTTTCGAATTTATTGCAATTTATAATTGATATTAATTGATATTTTAAAATACGGTAGCTCAGTAGCCTTTATTACCTGGATGTCTGGAATTGCCCATATAAAGCTTTGCTCAACCCAGAGCACGACCAGTTTCAGCATTAACAATTACATTGTTTTCTTATGGTTATTTCACATTACCAATCATGTCCTCAAACCCTTAACCTCAAATATATGTATATTTATTCCATTCCATTCTTTTAATTTATTTTTCCCCATTTCAGAGTATAAACTCCTTTATTTGATTTATTTATCTATTATTGCCACAATGTTACTCTTTCATGATTTTGTATTTGTAATTTTCTCCAACATAATTAAGTACTCGATGATGATCATTTCAAATGTAATTTTCAAATTGTACATTCTCTCCTAACGTTCTTTGCATTCTTACTTTCTCTTTCGCTCATATTTTATTATGTAAGGATTCAAATTTGTACAGGGCAAATTTCGATGTTTTCATAGGGAATTTCTATAACCATAAGAGATACAAAGAAATTACCCTGTCATCCTCGTTCGCTTTTTTGGAGAAAAATTCAATGGTGAAAACCAAAGTTGTCTATCGTCTTTCGTTTTCGAGTTATACCCAAAAATTCGATTTGATCAGTTTTCGTTTTATGGCTAGGTATATCTTGCTTATTTGGAAAAATGAAGGAAAATAATATCCACGTTCTTCAGGCACTTTTTTGACAAGAATGCAGTGGCGTTGCTAGTTTTTTGAAAAAGTTCTCCAAATTCGAGTTGTGACATAAAGTTTTAATTTTTTTATGGAACTCATAGTTGGCTTTCATTTAAATAAAAAGATAATTTTCTTCCCTTTTCAACAATATATAACATGCATGGCCAATTTTTAATTTTCATACAGATTTTTCAAAAATTCATATTTTTCAAGGTCAGATTTATACTGAATATTCAAATTGACGTCCGTCATTCGCAATACACAATTGACATCGCTTTGAAACACTCCGAACTGACGTTGATACAGAATTAGCACACTATATAAAATTTTCGCTTAGTTTGTTCATATTATTATTAGTATTTTTAAATGGGGTTATATTATAGGATTGTTGGTCTAGTAGCTTAGCGAGTAGGCTAGTAACTAACCATAATGCAGCGTTTACACTAGTCAAGTGGGTTGATCAAGTCACATGAATTCAAGTGACTTGCATTTGTTGTTTACACACATTGTCTAAATGAACGAAAGTCAGTTGATTTAAAATGGCGACAGCGGTAGTGAACAAAGCAATTCGCAAGACAGTTTTGGTTCTAGCTAGGGAATTAGAAGAAAATATGCGAAAGGAAAAACAACGGAAGAAGCTAATATTATGGGTTAGAGATTGGATTAGTCGCAGAAGAAGACTAGGTGCCTCAAATAACCTCCTACGTGAACTTAAATTGGAAGATCCTACGGATT
>JAFFZR010019809.1:1115-23967 GCA_018397195.1 Lethrus apterus | reverse complement strand
TCGTACATAGTCGTCCATCCTGAGAACCGTAAAAGTAATTTTTAAACGTTTTTTAAAACAAAGCTGATAAACTACGAACTAATAAATAGTATATGCTGTAAATAAGAAGATACACCAAGCTTTACATTCAAAGTTTCATAATATTCACACATTAAATAGAGAAATTACAAAATGCCATATTTTTAATATGAGTTACCTATAGTTCTGTTCCGTTTTGTATATTCAAAAACGAGATGTCGGTTATGCTACTTTTATTTTTAATTTCTTATTTTCCAAACATTTTTTCCGTTAACATTAATATATTATTTAGTTTATAATAAATAATATTACGTTCCAATCTTATTCTATTATTTAGTTTTTTTGTGGAAAGAAGAATGGCAGGATACGGTAATTGGGATATAATGAAAATGCCGTGACACTTACATATTTTGATTAACGATGAAACTCAAGAAAGCAGTAATATTACATACAAAATTAGGCATTTGTAATTTCTCTATTTAATGTGTGAATATTATGAAACTTTGAAATGTAAAGCCTTGGTGTATCTTATTATTTACAGCACATTCTATTTATTAGTTCGTAGTTTATCAGCTTTGTTTTAAAAAACATTTAAATATTACTTTTATGTTCTCAGGAGGGATTACAATGTACGAAAATTAAAAAATACATCAATATCTCGAAAATTATTAATTTTATCCACATATGTTGCTTATTCGAATTAATAGACAATTAAATTTTGCTTTCGACTAATGCATAAAAATATAGCGCTTCCATTTAAAAAAATTAAGTTTCCGCATTTCAATTGTTTCAAAAAGAAGAAGATTTATTAAGTATGTTGTGTTAAATATTGAATTTCTAATGCTTTTACTATTATCACTAAAGATCTCTCTAGTGTTCCATAAAATTTCATGATCTTGCTGTATTTCGTTATTGAACTATAGGCGTTTTGCCGAAGACCGTCAGCTGTGAAAATTTTTGAATAAATGCAAAATATCTTAAAAACGAATAGACATAGACAAATATTATCTTATACAAACTTATATTAGAATTACACAGGAAAATCAAAAAAGTTATAATATATAGGGTGTTCCATTTAAAATTTTAAAGTTGTTCGTGGTTGCGCACAAACGAAACACTCCATATGACTCCATATTTTAGGTGGTGGAGACCATAAATTCAAAAAACTTATGTCTAAAAATATTTTTTCTATTTTGCATAACAACGGAGATATCGAACAATATCCCACTAATGTGACACCCTGTATATAAAAATTAAAAACCACAATTTTGTCAATTTTTTTAATTAAATTACATTTTTCCTTTTTTTTAGTTTTAGCAGCTCAACAGAAGTAAAATCTATGAATTTGGTTGATAATCAATTTTGTCAATTCTTGCATAACTAACAGTGTAAAAGGTAAAAACTAGGTTTTCAGTATGATAGTTGCTGTTAAAAGGGACTGTATAAAGTAGTAATAAATAAATTTTAGTAAATAAGGACAGTGAAATAATGACTAAGCAATAGCGAGGACCAAATAAGAATACAGATGCTTGTTAAGCATACAAACAATTTAAAATTTATTTATTACTACTTTATACAGTCCCTTACAACACCATTTTTTTTTTTTTAATGTTCACAAAAATTTGGACATACCCTCAGAATTAAATTCTAAGCAACGTTTTCAAATGGCTTTTTGGGATATCATGTAATCTAACCTCACTCTTTGCAGATTAGTAGCATATTTTTTAAATTACCCGCCATACTAGTGGTCACGTGACATGTGTCAAAACGAATTTTTGGGTTTGTGGACATGCTGAACCTATCGCCCAAAACGAATTTTACCATATTTTAATAATTCCCCATATGTTGCAAGATTTATGCCGGTCACTGTATATATTACATCATAATAACATTTGTACAATTACGTGTATTGACCAATCTGGTGCAAGTTGAGATAGCATAGCCTAATTTAGCCTATGCATCTAGTATTCTCTTGGACCCGTGTATCAACAACTTGATTAAGGGAAAAGCATTAAAAGAACTGGATTAAATTGACTTGGATAGATAGGTAAATTACATTATTTTCTTGAAATGAAGTAAAAATTATATGGTTATAATTCAATAATACAAAATACAGAAATACAAAAATACAAAAAAGGAAAAAAGCCGCTTAGAATTTGCAGATACTTTGACTTAAAAGCTGCAATTGACATATTGTTAATATTAAATGGGATATTATTAAAAAAAATTGATATATTATATGAGAAACATCGCCGTCTTGTGTAAAGATATCGTAAGCAAGTCCTTTCTGGGAATAATAATATTGTGAACATCACAGCGGTAACTAATGCTGTTGGCCAACAGTCGAATGTAATGAACGGAAACTAACTTCAGCCCGGCCGTGACTAAAAATCTGTTGCAAACTTCGGCCCGTAACTAAAGAGCTCATTAAACACTAGTGTTTAATACGTTAGTTATCGCCAGTTAGTCTCAGGAGTATACAAAAAAAAACCTGTTGCGCTGCCACTAGCAAAGCCCAGAACACATATTCAGCCGTATTCTATAACTTTCATAGCAATGTTGTTATCACTATAGAAACAGGTTTTTGTTGGTCGAAAAATACAAGTTGTCATGGCGATAATAAAAATAACAACATAACAACTTTGCTAAAAGTTACAGAATACGGCTGATTGCCGGCAATACGATGCTATGGTAACTACACAAATTTCGGCAGCTGTCTGCACGGTACAACAAATGAATGCAAAATTTATATGGCAACCATTAACAACGTCCACAAACGACACACGTTGCTCGCAACGTTGCTTTGATCCTTTTCAGTTTATTGCTCTGGCATATGTTTGTTTCATGTGTTAACGACAAATATAACAGACACTGCAAATTATATACAGACGGGGAAACCTCAAGAATTTGTTACCGGAACGTATTTCCGGCAACATGTGTTCCGTGTAGACCGGGTTTAACACACACAAAAATTACTACAATTTCAAACCTACTTTCCGATAACAGGAAAGATTTTATCTTGTATATAACACATCAATTTGAAAACAGTTTTTCCTTTACATCTTGTATACGATATAAATCAAAAACAGTTTTTCTAAGTATTTTGTATATCTATAGATACACAGGACAACAGTAGGCAACAATTTTGCGCAAAATTAACTTACCACTCGGCCAATCCAACCCAAAATCTCCATTAGCACACTATACATTGAATTGAGATACTTCAATTAAGTATCACAATACAGGATTATGATAAAGTAATGCACAAAATTCATAAAACGTACAATGTTCATTTTTGAAAAAAATGCAAAAACACGTCAAACAGTTTATTTTATTCCACGTCTTTTGACATAAGTCAAAAAAATAAAACGTCAAATTTGTCAAAGTTATGACGTCATCAATATTTTTTTTAAATAGGAAGCTAGGTAGTTTTTTTTTTAATAAATTCAAAATCAAGTTTATTTTGTTTTTTATTAATTTTTTAATTTTTTTCTTATGTGACCCCTACTTCAATTATTTTTTTTTAATGCAGAAAAACAAGCTTTAACAAAAAATGTAAAAAAAACATTTTTTGTTAAAGCTTGTTTTCTGCATTAAAAAAAAATAATTGAAGTAGGGGTCACATAAGAAAAAAATTAAAAAATTAATAAAAAACAAAATAAACTTGATTTTGAATTTATGGAAAAAAAAACTACATATTAAAAGAATTAAAACTTAAAGATAGTAACATCTGTTTTTATCAATTTTTCAATTGTTTTAATAAAGCAACTGTTTGTCAGTGTCAGTCTTACAATTAGCGTCATACCAATTTTATTATTATGGCTCCTTTAACCGAAACAGAAAGGATAGAAATTCTAATGATAGTAGGTTACGGCGATAGACTTCGAAGTCATGAAGAAGCATGTGCTTTATTTAATGAAACACATTTTGAAAGACCTCCAATTGCTAGAAGCACAGTAAGCAGAATGGTTGCAGAATGAAACGGGAAGCATGAGGGATGCTCCAAAATCTGGAAGACCAGGAATAAGCGACGATGCAAAGTTAGATATTTTGCTGCCATTAGAAGACAACCCTCACGCAACTACAACAGAAATTGCCTTACAACAAAATGTTAGTCAGTCGTTTGTAGTAAAGTTTTTAAAAAAAGAAAAACTGGAGCCATACAAAGTTCAACTTATTCACGAACTCACAGAAGATGATCCGGACAGACGGAATTTTGTGAAATCTTCATGAGGTATTGTGACGAAAATCCAAATTTTTGGTTTGTTTAAGTGGTACAGTAAATCGACACAATTGTCGCTACTGGGCTCGGGAAAATCCCCACTGGATTCAAACAAAACACACCCAGCGCCTCCAAAAAATTAATGTTTGGGTAGGAATCGTCAGGGTAAGATTTATTGGTCGTTATTTCTTTCGCGGGAATTTAACAGTTGAGCGATATTTGGAACATCTTCGTATGGCAGTGCTTCCGGACCTAATTGAGGCATTTCCGGATCCAAATTTATATTTATATAATAGGGAAAACTTGGATCCCAGTATTTGGTTCCAACAAGATGGTGCACCACCACATTATAGTCTTATTGTTCGAAGGTTTCTGGATAACCAGTTTGAAGGAAGGTGGATTGGAAGACGTGGACCAATGGAGTGGCCACCTAGGTCACCTGATCTTACACCCCTTGATTTTTTTCTGTGGGGACATTTAAAAAGTCGGGTCTACGTTAACCGACCAGACAATTTAGAAGACTTAATGGAACGAATTAGACATGAAATGACTCGTATAACTCCGCAGATGATCGAAAACTCTGTAAATCACGTCTACCATCGTCTTGGCTACTTCAATTATTTTTTTTAATGCAGAAAAACAAGCTTTAACAAATAATGTAAAAAAACCTTGCTTCCTATTTAAAAAAAATATTGATGACGTCATAATTTTGACAAATTTTACGTTTTATTTTTTTGACTTATGTCAAAAGACGCGGAATAAAATAAACTGTTTGACGTGTTATTGCATTTTTTTTTAAAATGAACATTGTACGTTTTATGAATTTTGTGCATTACTTTATCATAACCCTGTATTGTGATACTTAATTGAAATATCTCAATTCACTTTATCATAAGCCTGTATAAAAACAGATTAGCAACCGCATTCAGTTACACAATAGGAAACAAACCACTATAGTATATAGCAAAACCGGTCGAGTTGAAACTAATTACGCTTTTGTAACATATTAAAATAGTAAAAAGCGTAATCAATGTTGTTTTATTAAATTTGTTTAAATAATAAAATACCAGAAAGTAACGATCAACAGAGTATTTTTTTGCTTAAAATTACCCACATGGGCAGACTTAATAGTACCATTATACGTTATTTGAACAAAATTAATTAATTCTGAAGATAAAATTATATCTTTTGACTTCACAACATTTCTCTCTCAATAAATCTTTACAACAAAAAGATAAACGTCACAAGTTAAAGAAACCAAAATTTTACTATGTTTTACGTACATTATTAATTACTAACCTATAAGCAGTTACAATTACTACAATAATTAACACACAATTATAACATTTTCCACTTAGTAAACTGTTACAAAGGCCCGTACTCACCAATGTCAGTCAACTAATTTAATCTGTAAATTATATTTAACTTAGAAGGAGTCAGAAGAAAGAGTAGGAAGAGAGATAGAACTGAACAAATTGTTGTAAGAGTAAAAAGGTTTCTAGATCATCGAAAAAACCCGTGGAAAAGCCGGCGAGGGGGAGAGATGGGAGAAGTGAAAGAAGTAAGAAAGTTACAGGTAAGTCGGGGGAGGGGGGGAATTGAAAGAAGAAATTAAGCAGATTGAAGAGAGGAAAATACAAAAATGAAAAGCGATATTAAAAAATAAAGGAGCGGAACGGAGTCAAGATGGAAAAAGAAATGGAAGTAACTAGAGAGAAAGGGGAAGAATCGGGAAGATGGAGGACAGAATAGAGCAAAGCGAGAGGAGAGGAAGGTAGAACCAGATACTAACTAAGGTACTGAGAGAAAAGAAGAGATTTCTCGTAAAAGAAATTCAAGTAGATGTGGAAGTGGAAGTGGATGTAGAAGTGGCTAGCAAGATGGGAAAAAGTGGAAGACCTCCAGTGTTGGTGAGACTTAAAGCATGGGAAGATAAAGGGAAAATTATGAAGAGAAAGAATAAGCTAAAGGAAGGAAAGATCTGGAAAGAGGTGTAAAAGAATAGAAAGGAGGGAAGAAGAATTACATTTTATTATATTATTATATTTACTTACTACTACTTACTAAATCAATAAACAAATTTATGGTTTAACTCTAGTTAAATCATACGAATAAAATAATCCTAGATTTTTCGTCGGTTAAATATTATATCTACCACTCAATTTAAAATATTTTCAAAATTTACTTTAAGACAACTTACATGGGTAAAATCACCTTATAAACAAATAACATGTTATAACCTATTATACTAATTTCGCTATAATTCAGAAACATAAAATAAAAAGAGATTAAATTAAAAAGCAGCCCCTTTCATCCAGTACTTAGAAGAACCGTTCCGACCAAACACTTTCAACGCTAACAAGAAGAATGCAATTACACTAAACGAAGATTAAACTAACCACATCAGTTGGAGTTGCCACTTAAAAAATCTGGTGCGCAATGCGATCAAGACAAAGCTAAACAAAAAGAAAGCTCCGGGTTACGGCCTAATAACCGCAAGCACTTATTTCTAATAAAGGGATAAGATACACAACTCAAATATTTAACGCCATTCTACGGACAGGTCAATTCTCACGACAGTGGAGGGTTGCGGAAATCATTCCAAAACCGGGAAAGCCGCTAGAAGAAATAAAGTGCTACAGACTAATCTGTTTGCTTCCCACTAAAGCAAAGTTGTTTGAAAAATTGCTGCTTAAAAAATTAGAACCTTTACTTCAAGAACGTCAAGTCACATCAATGTACCAATTTGGATTCAGGGTCCAACATTCCGCAATAAAACAAGAACACAGGGTAACTAATAGAATAAGACAAGGTTTGAAAAAAAAGGTTGTTCCTGAACATAAAGCAAACCTTTGACAGGTTCTGGCATCCGGGCCTGCTTTACAAAATCAGAAAGCTACACCCACTAAATTACTTTCTCATCATAAAATCTTACAGGCCCCTGTTTCCGAATAAAGCACCCAGATAAGTACACAGCATTTTATCCTGTAAAATCTGGAGACCCACAGCGCAGCGTGCTGTATCCAACCCTGTTCCTTATTTATACAGCGGACATGCCAACCGAATAAATTTTCCACCCCATTCAGTGGGTATAATTAACTTTTTTATGCAAAACAAGTGTAACAAGTTATGACGTTAAATCTATTGTGATGAATGTAAATTTGATAAATTTTAACTTTAATTTAATGACTGTTATGCAATGCGAAATGGTAAATATTGGTAAATGTATATATTTTAAATAATATATTTATAATAATAATAATAATAAGTTATTGATCAAACAACTATAAAGCATTATTAACTACAATATAGACTTATCAGAATGACCAAAAGGACCAGGATCAGCAATTTCTGAGAGAAATGTCCTGCTCTACCGCCTGTCCCTTAACATCGCTAAAAATCTCAAAATACAACAAATTTATTTGACGCGACAATACATTTTTGATCGTAACTTTTTTAATTTGTTTTGCATAAAAAAGTTATTTGCAGCATTGCTATATATGCTATCGAATTATATATTCACACAGTTTACCCTCATCTCACCACTACCCTTAACACCGTTTATTTCGTTTTAATTTTCGATGTTCGAGATATGCGCATTAGTTCTCAGGGCAGTCAAGTGTCGGACCGTGTTCGATATAAATAAAAATTATTGATAGTTTTTATTTTTTTTTCTGTGGGGCAAACTATGGCGTACTGCAGAGACTGTACCCTATCATTTGTAAAAAAAATCGTCAAAATACCACTTTTTTTAAAGGCACTAGAGCGTCTTAAATATTCGCATTGTTCTAGTAATTTGAGTGTTGTCGTTTAAATAACACGCGTTTTATACATGATCCTTTTATTTTTCTGTGCGGCAACTACGGTAGATTTACAAAAGCATGAGCTTTTAGATGGTGAAAAAGTTATCGCGATTGCTTTTCAAATAAGAAAGTTATGATTGATTTTCGTCTTATGGAGATTTACATATAAAGGGTTGGTTTTATTGCTGGGAATAACTTGTTACAGATGTTTTGCATAAAAAAGTTAACTGAATAGAGTGGAAAATTTGCTATCGAATGATATACGCGAAATGTTTTGGCCCAAATATTTACTACCCTTAAGAACGTCCTAAATATTAAAATATATTCCGGATATACGCATTTGTTCACAGTGCAGTCACATGCCGGGCCGTGTTCTATATATAGAAATCAAAATTATTGATAGTTCCTATTATTTTTTTTGTGGGGCAAAACTATGGCGTATTGCAGAGACTGTACCCTATCATTTATAAAAAATCGTCAAAATATCACTTTTTTTAAAGGCACTAGACCGTCTTAAATATTCGCATTTTCGAATAATTTTAGTGTCGTCGTTTACATAACATGCGTTTCATACATAATCCTTTTATTTTTCTGTGGGGCTATGGTAGATGCACAAAAGTATGAGCTTTCAGATGGTGAAAAAATTATCGCGATTGCTTTTCAAATAAGAAAGTTATGATTGATTTTCCTCTTATGGAGATTTACATGTAAACCGTTTTAATGCTGGGATTTATGGATATCTCCACACCGGTCAATAAATACTCTAATTCGAACGAAACCGTCAAACATTTTTATTGTTTAAATCGCTTGTTACGGGTTTGCTATAAAAACACAAGCACCAATAGGAAAACAACTTTCAAATATCACGTGACTATCACATGCAATTATTACTGTGTTTGGTGAATAAGATGTAGTAAAATTTTCTTACTATGTAATTTAGGAAAGTTGTAGGATATCAAACTATACATTTTACTTAAATATGAAAAACAGTATCTCAGTGTCTCTTGAAATGTTAAATATTTCTAAAATTAAACATTTTTTGTAATTAATTTGTTAATCGCTAATATCAACATTGTTAAAATCGAATTAAGAATTTGGAATGTTAAACTTATAAATAAACTGCACTTTCTAAAGTCATAAAAAACAAATTCGATTTTAGCAATGTTAATATTATCGACAAAGAAACTATGTAATTACACAAAAGACTAATTTCAGAAATGATTAACATAAAAAAGCAAAAACTATATAAAATTTAATTATATCAAATTTAAGTATAAGTAAACTTATAACTTAATGTCCTACATGTTTCTAAAATGATATTGTATGTAGAAATTAGAGTAAATTTTTTGAATGAACGAACAAATCTATAGTAAAATATGATTTGATGTTCAATAGTAAACAATTTTCTAAATAAAATAATATTTACGACTTTCGAAGGCTTGCTTAATGTCCCTGTTGTTGTGAATAAGCGATTCGAGCCCCGGAATGCCAGAGAAACAAAATATTTATTACTTGATAGATATCGGAAGCATATATTCATAAATTTTTGTGTATCACTTTAGAAACCCAAGAATAAAATTATATGTATAATAAAATGTATCTAGGCAGCTTTTAAAATGGGAATTATCCATTATTAGATTTCTTATTGAAACAAATCATTATTTCTTGACATTCATGCATTAACAATTAAAAGTTGATTTAAAAAATGCCTTAATATATTTGTCATACCTTTTTCGGTATCGGTACACAAAATAGTGAGACGCACTAGGGTTTTATACAACAATGTCAAATTTATTTAGTTAACTAGAGTGAATAATTGTGTTATTATATTCAATCGCTAGTTGACGAAATACACTATAATATATATTCAACAGCTTCCATAATAAAATTTGTATGATACAAAAAACTATTATTTATTACTTGATAAAGATTTTGAAACATATTTATACCTATATTAAAACATATATTTTAATATTTGTGTATCGTAATATATTTTTGATGACATTTTAACTCATGTATTGGTTGAACTCTCGAGAATACAATAATAAGTACATTTTCTAAAAATGAACAACTAAGAAAGTTGCACTAATCAATTATTAATTTATACTAGAAATAAACTCACTGATTTTATATATCATGGCGTCTTGGTTACTCCTCATAGACTGATGACTATCAGTTGCAGACTTGCAAACACAGGGCACAAACACAAAACAGAGGTTTTAAAATCACGTTTTGAATCTTACACGCGACCCCAAAATCCAATCTGTTCGGAGAACTAAACTAAAACATCCGCTCCGTTACCTCAAGCTCCGTGTTGACATTTAATTGCCATTTGGTTTCTGGGACCGTTTTCCTATCGTATTATATCATGCTCATAACGATGGATTGAGATGTAAAATCATTATGAAGGACCGGTTCTAAAAATATAAATTTGAAATAAATGAACCTAAATTTTTACAAGATGATATAGTTGTATAAATATGTACATTGGCAATTATTAAGTAAATCGGATTCAGCTTGTGAAAACTGTATATCAAATTTATGTTGAAATATATATAAAAGAAAGACTGCCAAAACTATGATAGAATGTAATAAAAAAATTTCATAAATAAAAATATCGTCTAAAATCAAATATTATTGACTAGTATCTTCAATCTCTTTTTTTATATTTAACGATAAGTTAATATTTATCTTTGCGATCATCGGTGAAATTTATAAACTCTAACGCAAGAATATGTTTCATAGAATCGATTCACATTCCTGGTCGTAATTGAATTTCTTCGTAAAATTATATTACAGAAACAAATTAATAACATTATTCAAGTAAGGTATGTAGAAACCAATTTAAATGCAATTAAGAAAGAAGTAAGCCAGCCATATGGCGTACCAAGAGGCCATGTTGACATAAGTAGATCGTATTTTTACCGAATTATCGGTGATGATGTGGAACGTCTGTGTTGACAAAATTGAAAAATTGAACAATATTTGTTCCGAAATAAACTTGCAAAGCAAAATGCGAAGTGCTTTAGAATAATAAATAATTCATCCTTCCTTGTGATACATTTGATACAGCGTGCTTAACAAACCGAAACTTAAAGAAAGACCGAATTTGCACCACCAATTTATAATACAGAATACCTAACAACTTCATTAAAACTGTACTAAACAGTCTTTCTAAAAAAAAACTAGGACCTAAGAGGTCAATTTTATTGTTGAAATACACACTTTTATTCCAAATTACTGACCTTCATTTGTTTTCGAGTCAATTTATTGAAATGGCAAACCCAAATTTTTTATCTATTATAAAAATTCCAAGAAAAGCAACTGAACATATCAAAAACAAAAATTTCCTATACATATAATTCCAATTGGGAAGCAGAAGGCAGGAGTTAAGCAAGAATGATGCCAAAGGAGATAAAAAGAGACAAGGTAGAGAGGAGACGGATAGAGGTGAACAGGCAGAAGAGGTACTAGCAAATGTGGAAGGCGAAATACAACAGGAAATGTACAACAGGCTTATGTACTCATGGGCTTATTATCTACCTATATATCTATCAATTTGAAGTGGTAAATCAAAAAAGAAGATGCAACAAACAATAGTAAATCAAATAATAGTAGGGCACGATTGTTTCATCTCCTGGTTCTCTACCTAAAACATTAGTAGAAACAAACATCGATTTTTCATTTTCCTTTATTCTTCGAAAGAAAGTTAATTCCAAAAACGGAGATGACAAAACTAATGGAATTCTGAAAATATGGAATAAAAAGTAGAAGTGTTAAAGTATAAAAGCACGGAAAGAAAAGACGGAAAATAGTTAAAGAAAAGAGAAACGAAAAATTATTAAAGCGTGTCCTATGTATTTAAAAGAATTTATAATGTCGACATTTATTTTTGGTATAATATATCTTCCTGATGAATGGATGTCATCTCTCTTCACTGACAGTCTTTTAAACTTGTGGGCCCTCTTGCTGTATGACGAAGAAAACGTTATTTTTGCAATTTCTTCCTGGATTCCTTTTTTTTTAGTATTGTTGAAGAACTGACAATAAACTTTATATATAAGTAATCCCATAAAAAGCCGATTAAATGAGAAAACATCTGTAGCCATAAAAAGTTTCCATACCTTCGACAAATTGTCATTAAGAAACAGTTGTCCTTAATTGTTATTCACACCGTTAAATTGCTCCGTCTCGATAAAACCATGTGTGAGCGTTAATCGAGTTAAGGCTTTGGTTAAAAATCATATGAACATGTGTTGTTATAGTTGTCTGCACTTTGCACTGTTGCTAACAACTCCACTGAGCCATGCTTATTAAATGTACATCCCAAATATAGTTTGTTGTACCTATTAGCTGTTATTATTGTAAAATTGAAAAATGATAGGATGATCAATAATTCTAGCACATAGTTTTTTTTTGTAGTCGTGGATGAATTTCTTCTACCCAATGAGGATTTTTTTGCACCAACAACGATAATTGTGTCGTTTTACTGAGTATTTATAGGTACTTCACAAAATTATACAGGATGAGTCACGACTGACGCCACGGAGTTTTATAGCGAAACGGCATATATTCTCCAACTTCTGTTGCAGGTGAATTATGTAAGTTAATAAGGGCTACATTTTAAAAATATTTTCAAATATACAGGCTGCTCCAAAAAAGAGTGGCATATCAAAGTTATACTTTTTCTTATGGAACACCCTATATTTCAACACATTTTTGAATTGTACGTAAAAAATAAGCCTGACTTGATAAGGGTTCCCTATACCTAAATACTAAGTGTTCTGATTTATTTCGAATTTTCTTAAAATGTAAGGTTTTAGAAAAAGGAATGTTATGCCCAAACTGAATTAATTATGACAAATTTGCTTTTAGACCTAGATAATAGACCAGTCCCTTAATTTATTTAGTAATCTACAGAATTTTGAAAATTCAATTTAAGATTATTAAAAACTATTATTAATGCTATTTTTTGTTGATATTGTTTAGTTTTCATTATTAAACAATTACTTGTTTTGTTTTATTTATTTACTACATGAGTCTTCATAGCCTAATCTATTATGCAAATAAAATTTTAAGGAAATTAATACACATTCCAAAATAACTGTGAAACTAATATGTTTATTTATAGGGAAGTATACATACTGCCCCTAATTTCGAACGAGCAATGCAATGAAACTGAAAAAATGTAGGTTGCTATTTAAAAATAACAAGATGTTGATATTTTCTGAATGAAAAGTTAGACATTATTTTCTGAAGTTTATATTTCGTGAAGTTTATATTACCGCATTTGATGCAGTATACTTTCCCAAATAATTACCTAAAATTTTAAATCTGTGCATGCATTCATTTTCTGGGAATGTTGTTATAAGTAATAGCCTGCAGCTGTCAATTTTTTTTCAAAATTTAAAGTATTTCGTGAAGGGCTAATTTTAGAGGCGAAGTTTATTAGACAAACTAGCTTTAAAATTGGGAATACGAATCAATCGTAAAAAATGGGGTATTCCATTTAAAATAAAGAAGTTGATATCAATTTCTGATGTAACCGGAAGAGGCCAAAATTCGAAACTATTTTAAATCGACAGAGCGTATCGCTAAACTAATATTTGCAAATTTTCAAAACTTAACTCTTATTAGTTTCTTATATTCTTCTAACGAAATCTCGTCGTGACATATCCTGTATATATACATTTTGAATTAGTATACAGTCAACTGAAATGTGTCTCACTATTTTATCAGGTGATAGCTAACATTATTCGTAACCTTAATATGTAAAAATGGCGGTCTTATGTTGAAGGGTGTACCAGAAATTTTTTTTTTATTGTTGAGTAAAACATGAAAATAACGCCTTCCCTCTGAAGGCGTTATTCAACATTGCATGTTATTCCCGCCAAAGGAATCTATTTTTCCGAATGCTCATATAAACAAATTCATTGTCCAAACATTTAAATTGAAGATTGCGGTTTTGGGTTTTGACCAAGGTCAGCTATCGCCTATTAAAATATTGGGACTTATTTCTGAATGTGTTTATATATTAAATGTGAACAGCATTGATAAATACTGACTTATCCAAATATGTTTTTCGGCGTTTTGAGAAAAGCTGAATTTTTTATAAAGAATAACTTTTTTCTATAAAATACATATTAAAAAAGTTTTTCCCCTTTGTAACCCCATTCCTGGATAGCCTGTATAATTGTATATTTTCATAGCCGCGTCTTATAATTATATTGTAATTTGTGGGTTTTTGGGCAACGAAGTTTGCATTCTGCATTCTTTGGAATATAATAACTACTATAAATAATTAAAAACATGTACGTAAATATTTATAACTTACTTTTTTTCTAAATGACATTTATAAACATTCTTCGTTGATTTTACTGTTTCGTATAAAAAATTTCGCAATACTGAATAGTCGTTTAAATGTAACAGTTCGTGCACTCATATTAAACGAAGCGAAAATACACGCTGAAAATGTTTCTCACATAACTTTCATTGCGAATTAGCGGAATGTCAAGTCGATGGGAGACGTGAATGGAAAGGAGGCCAACCCTGCTTGGAATTTTGTAACTAAAAGTATGCAGCGGAACTGGAAAATATTACACGTTATCCGGAAACAAATTTTTGCTTCTTAATGATGCAATATCAAGTATATAATGAAGTCTTCAAACCCGCAAAAAAAAGTCTCGACGTAATTACTGGCTATGTACGTACGTGATTATTGTTACGTCCTAGAAAACTCGCGTATTGTTCTGGAGACAATAATCACATTGTTAGTGTAGGTGGGTATGGTATTCGCTTGCGTGTAGGCACGAAGGCAATCAAAAATATATTATTTATTCTATCTTATTTTCATACAAATATTTCTTTGTTCTTACAGAATTTAATTACATTTTTAAATTATGGAATTCTGGAAATGGAAATGGATAATTATTATTATCATAATTTAGGTTTAGTTTGGATTTAGTGTCGCAACAAAAAAATACGTTTTTAGGTTTCAATTTTAGAATTATATTCATATTCAATTTCCTCTTGAGCCTTGAAAATAAAAAACTTTGAATACACTCACTTTCATATGAAATGCACCACCCAGAAAAAATAATGCTACGAATGTAAAACATGGGTAAACGGTTGCTTTTGTGTCAGAGAAATCAACAACTTCCCAGAAGCGAAATAATGGGTCACATCGCCATGCACAGCAATGCAAGCATTTACTCTCCGTGGCATGCTTTGTATCAGGTGGTCTATGTCCTCCTGTGGTATCTCATCCCTTGCAACCTGGAGGTGGCGTGTCAGGTCGTCCAAGTTATCAGGAGGCCTGGGCAAATGTCGCAGTCGTCGACCCATAATGTCCCACACGTGTTCGATCGGCGATAAATCCGGTGACCAGGGCAACTGTGCACTTGTGCTTGCTGCAAGTACCTTTGTGTCATGTTGGCAGTGTGTGGCCTTGCATTATCCTGTTGGAAACGTCTGCATGAACGGCACTACCACTGGTTCTAAAACATTATCGATGTAACGATGGCGTTCAATGTGCCAGGAATGAATACAAGAGGTGATCTTCGTCCAACACATATCGCACCCCAAATCATTACGCCAGGTGTTAAGGCTATGTGATGCCTTTCAGCAAACTGCAAATTTCTTACCCTTCTACGGCCATCATTTACCCACAAACAAAACCTAGACTCGTCACTAAAGACGATTTGATTCCATTGATCAATCCAACCACGCCGCTCTTGACACCATGCAAGTCTAGCAGCCTTCTGAAGTGCAGCTAAGGGAAGACGTCGGTTTGGACGGTATGCATGTAACCCAAAAAGGAAATTCGCCGGTAAATTGTTGCCACCGAGACATGACGATCCAGAGCTCTAATCCAATCTACGGCAACTGACCTTGTTGTTTGAAATCGGTCTTGTGTGGCCATCCGCCTAAGTAGTCGATCTTCACGAGCGTTGCTGCTACGAGGGGGTCTTCCAGCCGGACGATGTTGCCGAATACCCTCTTCCGACCATGCAGACCATATGCGTGCAACAGTAGTGTGGTCACGATTCAGTCTTCTTCCGATTTCACGGAAGGAAAGACCTGCTTCCTTCATACCGATAATTCGGCCCCTATCAAAATCGATGTCGATGTTGTCTTATTGGAGGCTATGGTGTTGATCTGACAATTTGTCAACAAGAAGACTTACATTTGAAACACGAGCTCGACTTGCATTAGTCACTTACGTCCGCAGACCAACGTTGGTTTCCGAGTTCATACTCGTCATCAGTACGGCTATTGTGAGCGACTAATGCTTGCCGGGCTCTCGACCTATGCCAGGTTCGGCAGTTAGAATGCTAGACTAATGCACGACGCCACCTCTCGGTGAGTGCAGCTCCCTATGGCCGATAAGCAGACACCGTCTAATGCTTACGGCACTCACCGAGAGGTGGCGCCGTGGAATAGTCTAGCATTCTAACTGCCGGACCTGGCATAGGTCGAGAGCCCGGCAAGCATTATTCGCTCACAATAGCCGTACTGACGACGAGTATCAACTCAGAAACCAACGTTGGTCTGCGGATGTGAGTGACTAATGCAAGTCGAGATGAAATAAGCAGGAAGATGCTGCAACTAACAAATCTCACCCCTTACAACTTTTTAGAACTTAGGGCATAATATGGAAAAAGCTATTTTTAATTACAGATTGAACCTGACTTACAAAGCCTTTAAAAATGAAATTTTGATCTTGGAACTTGCTTTCCGCAGTAAGATTTGTTAATTTTTGTCAATACCTACTTAATGAGTTTTCTCTCAAAGTCTTTTACAACTCGTTGTTTCAGTGCAGTAAAGACAATTTTCAAGATGCTTCATGTTCATAACAGACAAGCATAATATCATGATTGAGAATGAATATTAAAGTAAATTTAAAGTGAAAAATTGCAGGTTTAAGCATTTGGGCTTTTCACAAAATTTCAAATTAATATCTTAAAAAGCAAACAAGTTATGCTACTGGTGAGTCTGATTTAGTTTACACTCGGTATACTGGTGTATCATATAAAGTAAACAAAAAACAAAAAAAAACAGAACATCCTTCTGCATAGTCATAGATTTTAAAAATAAAACTATCATTTCCGTAAACTACATAAAATATGCAACGTAACATAAATATTTATTATACGATACAGTTTCAAGCTGTTCATTTGTAAGTAGGTGAACGAACTTAAACGTGTATCCACTTTACTGATTAAGATTGGCTACATATTTGGTCTGTTTGGTATCCTGAACTGGTGTAGAAAAGTGTACACTACAAAATGCAATCCGTGCACTTTTTCGAACTAAATTTTGAGTGAATGTAGCTTAACACTACTTACACTTATTCAGCTCATCAAAAAGAAATTAAATAAAAGCATCAATTTGTAATAAATGTTTAATTTCAAAAAAGTCTGCACCAGTGTACACTAGTTCAGGATACCAAACAGACCTACTGTAGTGTAACTAGTGTATTACACCAAATTTGTTTGGTACGTGCAAATAAGTGTACACCGGTGTACACTTCTAGCACCTGCTCGCGAGGTTGTTTAAGAAGTGCAGTCATGCGCATTACGATTTGTGTGGTCATTTACGATTTTAGCTGGAAATAAAAGAAACTGCATACCGAATTATTTTGAGGAAATCGTACCCTTGTACAGTGAAGTTGAATTTAAAACACGAACTGGAAAAACTGAAAAGGCAACTGTGGTATAATGCAAAAAAAATTCGTCAATAACACAAATTTTGTCTTGATTCATTCTTATATTTATTTATTTATTTATATTATTTATAATTAATACAATAAATGATATTATTTTACTATCAACAAAGTTGATAGTTGATGGGTCGCATTGCACTAAAGTCGTTATGTTCTGTAAAAAATTACTAAAGTGGAGCTACACTTCTTACACCTCTTGCACCTTTTAGTGTACACTTTCCTGCACCAGTTCAGGATACCAAACAGACCTAATAACAAAGTGTTTGGAGTGCTACCGTTCAAAAATACAGTCCACTACCAGAAGCTACGAATCGCTCCGGACACATATTCAACAATTGACAATATAAAAAACAGTTCTTTATGGAAGTGAAGTGCAGCAATGTGAATTAATCACTTCAGTTTGAATGGATTCAAATCCGGGGACAAGTACTGTAGTTTAGAATTGACGTCTAAATTAGACGTCTAAATAATACGATCAGTGTTGGCCAACTAACGGTAAGTTCGAAAATTGTTCCAGTGTAATTCTAGCTTATGTATTTACTCTTTTGAAATTATGAACGAACTATAGTCAAAATTTTTAATTCAATAAATTTTCCGATAGCTAATTATTTTCCTTTTCAATTTACAATTTTCTTCAATATCTAAATGAGAACTTCCTTCTTACAAGTTATTCAATTCAAGACTAAAGATACAAAATTTAACTATTTTTTCAGTTTCTTAAATTCAAATTACAACAACTTTCTTTTTTCACTTTCACGTAGCTAAAACTATTTTAACCCTTCTTGTCACCTAAAATACGTTTTCAGATTTCATAGTTCATCGTTCACGCGCCTATCCTGACGTCGCTAACGACGCGTCGCGACGCGTCGTTAGCAAACGCGAATCTAACATTTTTTTTGCAGTCACAATTTTTACGTCCTAACTTCGCAGTTATCCTGATTCTTTTTCTTGAGTTTCCTGCTCATTAATCCTTACGAAGATTTCGCTGATTCACTCGCGAGAGCCTTGTTTACACAACACAAATATCTATCTTTATTTATTCGCAAAGTCTCAATAACTCTGTCCCGCGTTATTGTAATCGAATATCCATTTTATCAAACTTGTCTCACGCTTCACACGTGTTTACGCCAAATTTTAGACAGTTCTGATTTGCAACTCAAATCAAACGTTAAGTACTTAAATTTTACCAAATTAGATTGCTTCTCGAATCGTAACTTTTCCCGAATATTTTAACCATAATGATTCGTACCTCGAATCGTACTATTTACTTAAATTTATTTAAACACACTCGCGGACTTATCTAGTGTTCGGACAGAAATATTTTATTTGGTGGGGACAGTTACGATCCATTGGCGTGACGAATTCGTAAATTTGGCAGGATAAAGACAGCATGTTTACTACTTCGTATTATTGCGATTCGCCTACGACGCCACTGAATCATGTTGTTCTTGGTGCAGCGGTAGAAAAAACACCATTCGCACAGCAAAATAATGAATTTCAAGCAGCATTATTCCGAAATGACAACGTTGGTTGACTGCTGTTTTAGTTTATGTCAGTATCAAGTCGAGCGCTCCCAGTTTTGCTTTGCAACAAATCGTACGATACACGCCTAAACTAAATTTGCCGCTTCATAAATAAAAAATATTCAAATCCGATCACTACTTATCGCTTTCCTTCACGGGTGAGCCACACTATTCATAATTACTTTCCTTACACTTTAACCGATCTGTAGATTCACTTAAGACGACAGCCCTCTGTCGAATCGCCTTAGCGTTCACACATGGTAGCCGACAGTCCGTCGTCATATAGCTACCCAACAATCGTCGTTTTTACCGGTGACTTCGGGAATCCCCCCTGTTCTTTAGCAGTTTTTTTAAGTGGTTGGGTCACGACGAACTACTGGGGAAGCGGTAACGATTGTAAGAAAACGACGACGAGGGTGGTGGTGTCTTTTACACCAAAGACGGGCACGACGCGACTCGAGCCCCTTTTGCGTGGTCCGGCACATCACTTCGAAGGGTCGTGTGGGGTTTTAACGGTAGCGTTGGCAGAGGCCACGCGAGACCAAAAGTCGCTGATCGACCTCACCACCCCGTTCTTGTGATTTTCTTCAAACTACCCCCAAGCCGTCCGCATCGGCATTCCCAAGTTAAAATATTTAAAGATTTTGGGCAAGTACTACATACTTAGTACTTGCCCAAAACACGAAATTACTTACATATTGCGGTGTTATTCCATGCATAAACTTAAACTTAATATATACTTAAAATTATACAAAAGGAAATATATCTCAATTTATTTTGCTTACAAACTTTAGATAATAAATTAATTTATAAATTGTTTATTCCTTAACAAATTCGTTTACCTACTATTTTTGAATATATTTATTTAATAAAATAAGTACATTTGTTTTATTTGTGTTCATTGTGCTTTTACAATAAACATCTAAATAATTGCCCCATAAGCATAAAAGGAAATTTTATAAATGCCGTGGTAGGTATATGTATTTGAAAATAAAAGTTAGTGTCTAAAGTCAACAGTAAATAAGATCAAATTAAATAAAATAAGAAAAGAAATATCACAGCAATATGTACAGTGTGAATCATACTCAGGTGGTCGGCCGATCCATCCGGAGGCCGAACCAACAGAGGCCGAACTAGAGGGCGTCTACTGTAATCTAATATAATTCTTTAATTTTTCTTTTTTATCAAAATTAATAAAAGTAATATTAAATTCCTAGTAATCTCTAGGTCTAGGGATCCAGTTTGTGACCTTGAATTGGCCTTCCGACGGACTATTCTGATTTAGGTTTTCCACGTTTCCATAATCCTTGCAGCGTAGATTGTATGGCAAATAAGAAACAAAATAGAAGAAGTCGCCGTCAGAAGACTTAAGAGGGAACGATTTGGAAAAGGGAGGGGAAAGAAATGGAAACAGACATGCTAAAGAGCCTTGGGTAAGAAAATAATTAGAAGGTCTAATGAAGGTAATCTGCTGAAAAAAGCTAATCAAGGAAAACTTTTGTGAAGTAATGGAAAGCTCAGAAGAAAAAATCAAAGACAGCAAACAGGATGAAGAAATGGGTAGGATGAAAGTAGACCAAATCTCGGAAATGGAATGTAACTAAGGTCTCAGGTAGCTAAAAATAGAAAATCGAGCAGAATCAATGTGATAAAACTTGAAATGTTGAAGAAAATTAGAGAAACAGTACTAAGGAGAATTCTAATTAAAATGTGCCAAATAATACACAAAGATGCATGTCATTATCCTATTATACAGGGTGATTTTTTGAAAACGATCCGCCTGAGATATTTCAGAAACCAAAAGGAAATTAAAAATTTCCGAAAACAGGTCCACTTATATGTCAAGGGGGAAATGGTTTGACCTATGATTCACACTTTTGACATTTACCCCTGTATCCCACGAATACCTCCCCAAAAAATTTAAATGGAATGACCCATTTCAAATGAAAGAGCAATCGATGGGCTTTACAGATGTCTTTGAATTTTTGAATTCTGATCATTACTTCCCGAGTTATTGGGCTTTGAATATTCAAACTTTTTCAGTTTTTTACCGGGTCTGTAACTAACAAAAAGCGAAATGCTCCAAACCGAGTAGATACCCCTTGCTATTTCAAAATTTTGGGGCAAAGCATGTGTCCTTGCAAAGAAACTTCACCTGTTTCAGTATTTTTTAAGCAACTAATCTCCAAGGTGACATAAAAAATGAAGAAAGTTTGAATATTCAAAGCTCACTAACTCTGGAAGTAATGATCTGAATTCAAAAATTCAAACACATCTGAAAAGCCCAACTTAGTTGGCTATCCCATATACATCAAAACTGTCACCAAATGTCAACACGGGAATGTCAAGTTACACTTCATGCGAATATTATCCCTACTGCTATTATGTACAGTTTTAATAAAAAGTAAAATTATTATACAGGTAAGTAGATATTTCGAAGACGTTTTCCATTCAGTTGTAACTGTAAAGACATTGTAACTTAAAAACATTCTAGGATGCAAGCATGGCGTCTTTAAGTCGGGATGATATAGGCATGATTTTTTGTAAGTATTGTTCTATTTGTTCAAACTGGGCTATATTTAGGCCAAAGTCCTAATTTAAGCATTCCATTTGGTGAATAATTTTGTTAAGTATTTTTTGGGTTATAGATATAGCTTTACATAACGCTGATGATTGCGCATACCAAATTTACGTTCGGATGGTGAAATGTGTTGAAGAGGTGGATACTAACGACAAGGATTGCGAAATTATGAAATTGATGGGTGGCGATATGGGTACCATCAAATCAAGGTGTTCGAAAAACATAACACTTCTATATCCAAATATGGTACGTAGTATAATATTCCATTTTTTATTGATTTGGTATTCCACATTGCTTCAATAATCTCACTTATTTAAATAAAAAACGTTGTTTTTTGTTCTATTTGTTTTTTTACCAAGACCTTCTTTTATATGTTTCACCTTTTTGTCTGTTCAATTTATTTTCTTCATACATGGATTTAATGAAGACATTTCATTAAATTGTATTGGTTTTATTTAATTTTCGATTTTCTTGTTAATTTTGGCGCCAGTTTATTTCTAGTTTTGTTGGATATTTTCATTTTTTAAATATTTCTATCGATTATATGTTACATAGTTATTTTATTCTTCAGCTTGTAGTAATAAATCGTTCCCAAATACCTAGTCATAAGTTGTAAACCTCAAGCATCTCATGCGTGTAGGTTATTTCTTGGTTTTCATTGTTGATTATAATCACTTTACTTTTCTTCATGTTGATTTCCATTTTTAGTTTTCCTATTTCATTTATCCACTTCTACCATTTTTTGCACATTTCTTCTTGTTTTAGCACAATATCGTCTTGGAGTTTTGCTAAAAGGTGCAGGAGGAAGAAACAAATAATGTAAGAAGGGAAAATAAGGAAGCAGGAAATAGCCAATAAATAGCAAATAAACGGGAAAGATCGGAGACATTTGAGATTAACGAGGGAATAAATCAAGGGGATAGCCTTGAGTCTTTTATTGTTTATTATTATAATGGACAGATCTATAAAAAATGCGAAGGA